>CM046383.1:25254702-25345702 GCA_025413485.1 Ficus microcarpa | reverse complement strand
CGATGCATCATTACCAGTTGGCGATCCCCCAACTGATGCCCAACGGTATGAGAGTTTTTCTGGGGTTGATTGTACTAGCAGAAGAATCGAGAGTCGAGCTATCAGTGGACGACTTTCTCGCAATATATTACCCTCAGGAAAATGCGAAGGATCATGGGAGGTACTCCATGTATCCAAGGAGGAAGAAGCAAGTTGTGGATGGCATGAAGAACGCGGATCGGTATTGGCAAGATCGTATTTCTTCATGCATGTTAACGAGCATTCGATGGGAGGTCTCGCCAATGCTTTCTTCCCATTGTGGGGGACTCTTCGTAAGTATCGAACGAAGAATAAGAAAGGGCGCAAGTACCTTTAGTTTGTATTGAGATCTGATGTTTGTTTGTTCTTTTTGCAGGCAAAGAACTAAAGAAACCACCACCGAAGGCGCTTATTTTCGAGGAGAAGCTCGAACAGTTGCTTGCTCTGCCGAATCGAGAGTGGGACGAGATCAACACTCCTAGCAGATTTCGGGCGTCGAGCATTTGGAAGAATTTTGTGGAAATCCCAACAGGTAAAGTTAAGAGTCTTCCTTCCTGGTTCGATTGGACGTTCGTGATCAGGGGAGCGCTAAGACGAGTGTTTGGCCCTCCACTGTTCATCGAACCGTTAACTGACGAGGAAGCTTTGGTCGCAGAGTCAGTTCTGAACAGGATGGATTTTAAACTGCCCTCAGCCGAAGAACTGAAAGCGAAGAAAAAGGCTGCAGCCAAAGCCAAGCTCGAGGCCAAGAAGGCTGCTGCCGCTACTGCAAAGGCTGCGAGCAGTGCCCCACCTCCTTTTCCTGTCTTGGAGTCTTCTCCAGAGCCTCCTGCGGCTGACCAGGTCGAACCAACTGTCCAGCCAGTCGAGCCTAGTGTTGAGCCGTCCCAACCACCCACGAAGAAGAGGAAAGTCGTGGCGAAGGGAAAGAGGAAAGTCCCCGCCAATCGGAGCGAGAAGTCGAAGATCGCGACGCCCGATCGTGACGTTGAACCTCAAACTTCGAAGGAGGGCCAGAAGAAGTTTGAACTGAATTTGCCTTCAGACATCAGTTTCCTTGAAGATAAAGAGGCGAGCGTTACGCTCATGCGCCAGCTTTTGTCAGATGTAGATGAAGACAAAGTGAATAGTGGCCGAATTCAGAACCATTTTGATGACTTCCTCTGGGACAGCTTGAAGGTAATTTAGTTGCAATAAATTCAGATATCCGAACGATGATTAGTTATTAACATCTGTTCTTTTATGATTTTGTAGGCCAACGTTCGAGCGATGGGTTTATTCTATCGAACGACCGATAGAGTCGCGGCGTTGAGCAATAAGGTTAAAGCGCTCGAGCAAAAAGACAGCGAGCGTGAGGCACGGCTTATGGACATCGACAGTAATTTCAAGGATGTCAAAACGAGCGCTGAAAGCCTTGTAGGTGACCTGCGAAAGACGATGAAAATGTCGAATGACAACCTCGAAGCGTCACAAGTCATTGCGAGTCGTTATGACGAAGCTCAGGCGAAGGTTGAAGTCCTCGAGAATGAAAAAGCTGCACTTGAGGCTGAGAAAGCTGCTCTCGAGGCTGAGAAAGCTGCTCTCGAGGCTGAGAGGACGACGCTCGACACAGAGAAAGCTTCGCTCGTTGAGAAGGTTCTCAATATTCATGAGGAATCAACGATGAGAGCTCGATACGAGCTTCTGAAGCAGTACAAACGAGGGCTTTTAGTCGAAGCTGAGGTCGATGAAGAGATCGAGACGTTCGAAATTCTCAATGAATCTGACCCTTCGACATCAGTTCCAGAGAATGCTCCAAGCAATGATCTTCCTGCGCGAGCGGAGGAAATGATCGAGCCCCCAGCGATGGAGGATTCTACTCAAGACCGTGATGTACGGGAGTAGTTTTGTAATAGTTTATGTAGTTTTAGAACTATTTTTGTAGTCATTGAGACATTTTGTAGATTTTGATTTTAATGAAGACTTCAAATTTTTTCTTCATTTTCTGAATTTGCATACGATTGCCAACGATGATTCGAGTGATGAATGTTCGAATGTCGAACGATAGTTCGATCGTTAGTAATAGATCAAACGTAGGATGAAAATCCGAGTATTTCAGCTAGGATCGAACGATCAAGTAGGGAGCGCTGAATTATGAAACGAAAGTTTTAGTGTCCGTATAAATTGTCGAACGATCATGAATCGTTGTAAATAGATAACTATTAATCACAGTAGATTTATCTGCGAAAACTTGTAGTAATGTAATTTATTGAATTACATCAATAGCTGAACTCATTCAAGTGTGATGAGCTGCCTACGTACCCAATGATTAGGGATCAAGCCAGCCGTAGTTCGTTAGAACATAGTTGTTGAATGATTTTTGTGACTGGACTCGCATAACTGTGCACGAGCTGCCTACGTACCCAATGTTTAGGGATCAAGTCGAACGTAGTTCAGGCCTCAGAAGGCGAAGAGAAGAATTGTCTCTGACTCAGACCTGAAGGATCGAACGATCAACCACAAAGGATCTGGCCTTACAAGTAAATGGAATAAAATGTCTGAAAAATAGCCAAAGTAAACAGAAATTTGGCTAAGTAAAGATAAGAAAATGAAGATCACATCTTTACACAAAATACTTGCGAAGGTGATGAGAATTCCAGCTGCGGAGGACTTCAACTTCTTCAAGAGTCTCGAGACGGTAAACGCCTGGTCGAACAACCTTCAAAATCCTGTAAGGACCTTCCCAGTTTGCTCCCAGCTTTCCAGCGTTTGGCTCGGCAGTGTTTTGGAACACCTTGCGAAGAACGAGATCTCCTTCGTTGAAAGTTCTAGGTCGAACCTTCGAATTGTAGTATCTGGCTACTGATTGTTGGTAGTTTGCCATGCGAATCAGAGCCTGATCTCGCCGTTCGTCAAGAATGTCTAGACTGTCGTTGAGCATTTCTTGATTCTGCTTTTCGTTCTCGAAAGCCAATTGACGCCGAAGTGTGGGGACTCCAATCTCTGCTGGGACAACAGCTTCTGCCCCGAAAGTGAGTGAGAAAGGAGATTCACCGTTCGCTCTTCTTGGAGTAGTCCTGTACGCCCAAAGTACGCCGTGTAGTTCGTCTGCCCATCGCCCCTTTCGAGCCTCGAGCTTCTTCTTCAAATTCTGAACGATGGTTTTGTTCGTAGCTTCAGCCTGACCATTCCCTTGTGGATACCTTGGGGTGGAAAAGCTAAGCTCGATGTTCCAATTGTGGCAGAATTTTCTGAAGTTGCCCGAGATGAACTGAGATCCGTTATCTGTCACGATTTCTTGGGGCACGCCAAATCTGCAGATTATGCTTTTCCAAATGAACCCTTCGACGTCCGAGTCTTTAACTTCGGCAAAGGCCTCTGCTTCAACCCACTTAGTGAAATAATCAGTAAGTACAAGCAGGTATTTGCGTTGACCACTTGCTCTCGGTAGTGGGCCCACAATATCCATTGAATATTTCATAAATGGATATGGTGCTGCAATGCTCGACAATCGTTCTGTTGGCTGATGGAATACTGGGGAATGTCTTTGGCATTTGTCACATCGTTTGACAAAGTCTTCGCTGTCTTGAAGCATTGTAGGCCAGTAATAGCCTTGACGCTTGACTTTGTTGCACAAAGATCGTCCCCCTGAATGGTTTCCACATTCTCCTTCGTGAACTTCCTTCAGAACATATATGGCTTCTTTTTCATCGAGACATCGAGCGTAAGGGCCGTTGAACGAACGTCGGTAAAGGATGTCGTTGATTAACGAAAATCTTGCAGCTTTGGTCTTGAGCTTCCGAGCTTCCTGTTTGTCGTCTGGTAGAACTCCATCCTTCAAGTATCCTGTGATTGTTGTTCGCCAGTCTTCAGTGGCTTCGACTTCAATGGTTGAGGTCTCAATGTGAATGCTTGGTTCTTCGATGTAGCCAATCGGGATACTGCGACGTATGTTGGGTTCTGATGTCGATCCGAAAGAAGCCAAGGCGTCCGCTTGCGTGTTATGGCTCCTCGACACTTGCTGTATCGAGTATTCTTCGAACCGCTGTAGCAGCGAACGAACCAAACCTAAGTAGGCTTCCATTCTCGAATCCTTGGCTGCGTATTCTCCCAACACTTGGTTCACAACGAGTTGTGAGTCGCTATGAATCTTCAAACGTCGAGCCCCCAGTGTTTTGGCTAACCGTAGACCAGCAATCAAGGCTTCATATTCTGCTTCATTGTTCGATGTCTTGAACCCCAATCTAAACGACTGTTCGATCACTTCGCCATCTGGAGACTGGCAAATTACGCCCACTCCTGATCCTTTGACATTTGATGCTCCGTCCACCATGAGCGTCCAGCAGCATTCTACTTGAGTTTTCGGCGTGAAAGGATCCGGAGTGAGTTCAGCTACGAAGTCAGCAAGCACTTGCGATTTAAGACTGGTTCGAACCCGAAATTCGATGTCGAATTCACTTAACTCTACTGCCCACTTTGTAAGTCGTCCAGAAAGGTTTGGACTATGAAGAATGGCACGCAGGGGGTAGGTTGATAATACAACAATCGAATGTGATTGGAAGTATGGCCTCAACTTCCTTGCAGCGGTTATGAGTGCGAGGGCTAATTTCTCAACCACCGGGTACCTTGTCTCCGCATCAAGCAATGTCTTGCTGACGTAGTAAACTGGCTGTTCGCCGCTCGTATTCCGTACGAGAACGGCACTGACTGCTTCATCTGTTACTGAGAGGTATAAAAACAAATTTTCCCCTGTCTGGGGTTTGGATAAAACCGGAGGAGTGGACAGATACCTTTTTAGCTCCTCAAAGGCTTGTTGGCATTGCTCGTTCCACTCGAACTTCTTGTTACCTTTGAGAAGCTTGAAAAAGGGCTGGCATTTGTCGGTCGAACGAGAGATGAATCTGTTCAAAGCAGCTATTCTTCCTGTCATCTTCTGAATCTCTCGCTTGTTCTTCGGTGGAGGCATGTTTATGATTGCTCGAATCTGGTCTGGGTTTGCCTCAATTCCTCGCTGAGTCACGATGTAACCTAAGAATTTTCCAGACGAAACACCGAATGAACATTTTGAAGGGTTCAATCGCATGTTGTGTTGTCTGAGTACTGAGAAACATTCTGATAGGTGTCCAATGTGATCAGCAGCCTTCAAAGATTTGACCAGCATGTCGTCTATGTATACCTCCATCGTTCGACCGAGTTGGTCAGCGAACATTGCGTTGACGAGTCTTTGGTAAGTGGCGCCTGCATTCTTGAGTCCGAAAGGCATGACCTTGTAGCAGTAAATTCCCCTCTCTGTGATGAACGCGGTCTTCTCCTGATCGTCGGGATGCATGAGGATCTGATTGTATCCGGAAAAAGCGTCCATGAACGAGAGTAGCTCGTGTCCCGCTGTTGCATCAACCAGACGATCGATGTGTGGAAGGGGAAAACTGTCTTTCGGGCAGGCCTTGTTTAAGTCTGTGAAGTCGATGCAGACTCTCCACTTTCCATTCTTCTTCTTAACGATGACAACGTTCGCTAGCCAGTCTGGGTACTGTACCTCCTTGATAAATCCAGCTTCGATCAACTTTCGCACTTCATCATTGACGATCATATTGCGCTCGATGCCAAGTTTTCTTCGCTTCTGCCTAACAGGCTTATGGCTTGGATCGACGTGAAGTCGATGTGTTGTCACTTCTGGGTCAATGCCTGGCATGTTTTTGTACGACCATGCAAAGCAGTCTTGGTTGTTGCGAAGAAAACCTAGTAGCTGGTGGCGAATAGTGTCTCCGAGCAGAGAGCCAATGTTGATGACTCGATCTGGTTGAGCTGGGTCTAGCTGGACTTCATCCAATTTTTCCATGTCAGGCTGTATCTGACCGTTCGGTTTTTCTTTCTGCTCTAGTTGCTATAAGCGATCAGCTTTTTTCATCTTCAAAGAGTGAAGATAGCAAGTTCTGGCTACCTCTTGGTTCCCCTTTATCTCCTTCACTCCTCTTCTCGTAGGAAACCTGATGCGCTGGTGGTACGTAGACGGTACAGCCTTCATGTCATGGATCCATGGCCTACCAAGAATGATGTTGTATGCCGATGGACAATCTAAAATCAAAAAAGTGGTTAATTTATTCACTCCTGCTGCAAATACAGGAAGTTTAATCTTGCCAACTGCCGCGGTTGACTCCCCATTGAATCCTGTCAAAACGGTCGTCGAACTTTCAATATCTGATTCTGAAAGTTCCATTTCCCTTAATGTTGCGAGAAAAAGGACGTCCGCTGAACTTCCGTTGTCGACAAGGATTCGACCAACTTCACAATTAGACACGTTCAAAGTTAAAACTAACGCGTCATCATGGGGGCGGCTTAGGCTGGTGGCTTCACTGCTGTGGAAGCTGATTGAGTGCTCGTCCGGATCACCTGGAAGGATACCTGCAACAGGTTGAGTGGCTTTCCTTCGGTGGGACTTGATCGCTGTTACAGTCTCGCCACTATACATCGATCCTCCGCAGATGACGCCGATAGTCTTCCGAACTGGAGGTGGAGAAGGCGATTCATCGACCTGCTGCACAATTCTTCGTTCTTTGGACTCGTTACCGAGTCCATATGTTTCCCTGCCTTTCTCGGTCAGGAACTCTCGCAGGTGACCCTTCTTTAGCAGTTCTGCCACCTCTGCTCGTAATGCTCGACAATCGACAGTGAAGTGACCGTGATCTCTGTGGAACTCGCAATACTTGCTAGTGTCTCTGGCTGGGTTCTCCGGCAGCTTCTTTGGCCAAGTGACGAAATCTTGGCGCTTAAGGTGTGCGACGAGTTCGGATGGGCTGATACCGAGGGCATATTTTGGCGGCGAGAGGGGACGCTTATGATCACGCCTTGTCGTTCGCTCGGGACGGCGTTCTGTTCGTCGAGATGGACCTGGGCGTTCTCGTCTGAAGGTCTTCTCTCAGTTTTCGCTCGTCTTCACCACTTCCTCCCTCGTTCGAGCCAAGTCTCGCTCGATCCGTTCGTTCTCTTCCTCCAGCTCGATAAAGCCCTTCGCTCGATGCAAAGCGTCTTGGATGGAAGGAGGGTATCGAGCACAGATCTCGTTTTTGAATAGAGATCTGTGTTTCAATCCCTTCTTCAGGGCCTCTCTCGCTGTTCCGTCGTCAAGCCCGGAGATCTCAGAAATGGCTTTGCTGAAGCGCTTGATGTAAGCGCGAAGTGATTCCTGTGGGCGCTGAACAACACTCCATAGATCCTTCGTCGTCTTGCCGGATCTAATATGAACGGAGTAACTCTTCATGAACTCGAGAGATAGCTCATCGAACGAATCGATGGACTCTGGAGGAAGATTGCAAAACCATCTCAGTGCTGCTCCCTTCAAGCTCTGAGCAAATAACTTGCACATCATGTCGTCGAGCATTCCTGTTGGAATGTTCGTCGACTGTACGACGTGTTTGTACTGCAGTAGATGGTCATATGGGTCTGACATCCCGTCGAACTTCGGGAATGAAATACTGCTGAACTTGGGCGTGATGGTGTTGGTGATGCGGCTGGAGAGTGGTGTCTCTCGAACTCCTCGGGCGAGGTCGTCGAACCCTGGAGTAGATGTAGTGGCTCGGTGAATTTGCGAGGAAAAACGTTGCTCCATCTGGGCTTCCAACGTTTTCAACTCTTCGGCCATGATATTTCTCATCAGGCCCTCGACATCCACCGTCCCTTGTGGAATGGGACCTTCTGTTGATGGAGGTAGATCGGGCGTCGAACGCCGGATGGGAGTGTTGCGCGTGATGGGATCGAACTCTCTCGTTCGATTTTGCTGCTGTTGTCGCTGCTGCTGCTGCTGTTGTTGTTGTTGGTACTGGTACTGGTACTGGTACTGGTGTTGCGGATGCTGATACGGCTAATGCTGCTGTGGCCGCTGCCCTTGTCTTTCATCTTCCGCCGTTGTGTTTCTCGGCGTAGACAAAGGCTGCATTGGAGCCACGGGGCTGTGTGCAACGTTCCTTGTCCCTTGAGGATAGTATGGGGTGGTCTGTTGCCAGCCCCCACTGTTAGGTCCTCGTGGAAACTGGGACGTGGATGCTTGCCAGCCCCCTGTGTTCGCCCCTGTCGGGTACCCGTAGTATGGGTAGTAATACGAATATGCGGCTTGAGAGTTGACGGACATCAACTGCTGCTTGAGAATCTGGTTCTCTGCAGCGATGTTCTCCATCTGACTCTGCTGGTTATCGTGCTTCTTGGTTAACTCTTCAACCAACCGTGTCAAGTTAGCGACCTGGGAATCTGCATTCGAGGTTGAAGCCTCTTGATGACCGACTGGGCTTCCCTGGGGAAGTTCTTCATGGTGTTCATGTTCTGATGCCATGGTAGCTTAGTGAATTTCCGGAGTAAGATGACCAAGGGCCCCACGGTGGGCGCCAAACTGTAGATGCTGGATTGCTACAGTCAAAAATTTAACAGAGATCAGTTAGATTGAACTAATTAAATGATAGATTGGGCCCCTGGCAATCATTGGTGAAATTCACAAAACGTATTAAAGAATGAAATGCTTATATCAGACAAGAGAATGAAAATGAATGCTTGGATCCGAATAAGTAAATCAAAGTAAATGAACACCGAAATTTTAAAGAGGTTCGCCCAAAGATGATGCTACGTCCTCTGAGAATAATGGGATTACTGTCTGTGTGTTTCGTTCTTAGTACAAAGAGATTATGATTGTTGTCTTTTTCTGGAAATACTCTTTCAGCATGAAGGTATTGAATTCTTCCGGGATCCCTTTTGAAGGAGGGGTTCTCCTTTATTTATAGAGGAATCCATCCAGTTCCCATCCGGTAGTGGACGGTTATCGCTCTTGTATTGTGGGACACGTGTCGAAAGACAAGTCGTGCAGTTGATTTGAGCAGTTACCAGATACGATCGTGGGCTCAGCGGTTGAAACGTAGTACTCAGATCGTCAGTTATTAAAGATGATCTGACATGTCATCGATGAGCATGAGTCTAATGGCTAAGGGAGTTTCCCTTGAAGTCATTTATAGAGTCGAACGACGAACGATGGAGAAGAAATAAACGCTCGACGTATAATTCGTGCGTCGTCCACCATTCGTTATACATTTTTAATGTTCGAACGAACGATCAAGTTCGATGCTCGATCACATACTGAAGTTTGAATGATATTATGTGAAAGGCTGGATTGGGTCCGGCCCAATTAATCGAACGATGGAGGGATATCGAGGAGCAGGTCCGTAGCTTGGGCATGGCCCAACTATAATCCATCGATGAATTGAGCGTCTGTTTAATGCACATCCAAAGTTTAACGGTGGAATGGGAGGACGAAGTCCAACCCCAACAATTTCCATGGTTTAAAGATTTGTTTGATTTCCTAAAGTTTTATGATAATTAACTGGGCAATATAATTAGTCAGATATTTGGGCTTGATTTAGAGGATTTTTTTGGTCCTTAAATTAGGGTCTTAATTAGGTGACCAACCTCTATATATTTGTATTTTCGTTTCTCATTAAATAATATAACAAAAACCCTAAAAATGTTACCCTATTTCTGTTTTATCATTAATTTGTATAATAATTTTGTATTCATAATTGTAACAAGACCAAGTATGTTTTGACTAGCTTAGTATTATTCTTAAAATATATGTAGACATTTTTCGCTCCTAATTAAACTAATGTTCTGAAAATTTATCATTGAAATTTATCATTAACACCAGGCTTTGAAGTAATTAGGGAAGCAAGAATTTTTAGTTCCTCATGGTGCTTATAAGATGAATGATGATACTGCCGTCCCTTTAAATGGTAAAAAAGACTGGTATCGGTGCTTTTATTCGGGATTCTGAAGGTTTTGTCATGGCTGCTCTTGCAAAATCTATTCATGGCTAAAATCCTCCAAAAGTTGCAGAGGCTACGGCTCTAAATTAATACTTGTTTATCATCAGCTTTGGATGTTGGTTTAAATCTTCGTTATGTGCAATCGGACGGATTAGCAGTAATCCAACCTCTCAAGCATTAGTGTATAAATTACTATTAGATGTTGTTAGTTTGTCATCTTCTTTTCCTCAGATTAAATTTTCTAATGTTTGTAGGAAGGCAAATAAAGCAGCTAATACGTTGACTACTTTTGCCCTTGATTTAGAGGATGAACTGATTTGGTTGGAGGAATCACCTCCGCCGATTTTATCTGTTAATGTATCAGACGTTTCAGATCATTTATTATTCTAAAAAATAAAAAAACCGATTGCCAATTAGAAATACCATTCAAGTTTCTCAACATTCACCGTTGGATTATTAACAAAGCATAAAAGACTAAATCCACTGTCCATGATTCCATAATACCGGGTGAAAGAAGTAAAAAGCAACTTTCAGAAAGTAATTGAAGTAAGGATTAATTTCACGAATACTCTCCGAACAATGTATAATATTTCATTTTGCCTTGTGAATTATTAAGACCGTCCATTTTGCTTTCTGATGTATGTAAAATCATTCAAATCGCCCCCTTAATCCACTTCCATCTATAAACTTAACGATTTTGCTGACTTGACATGTGATTAAGCTTTCGTTTGGCTCTCATATTCAAACTTAAGTTTTTCATTTCAAATTTTTCTTTTTTGAAAAATCAATAAAAATTATAGCTAATTTATAATTTTTAAAAATTCAATCAACTTTAATTTAAAATTTTCATTTCAAATATGTGTTTCAAACTGAAGCTAAAAATTAATACATATTATTTTAAAATAAAAACTCTAATTATAAAAAAAAATATTTATAAAAAAATTAATAATAATTCCCTTTCTCTCACATAATTGAACTAAAGAGGGAGGAAAAAAAATGAAAAAAAAAAAAGGCCCTTATGTCAAATGCAGGAAATTGTGTAAATACTTCCTTTGGGGATTACGACAGGGGTTGGTTTGTGGGCTCGCCAGAAGAAGAGAACGTCGGAGGAGGGGTTGTCGTCGTCATGGGCTCACGGCAACTAGAGAAGGCAGCAACCACACATGCGGCTTGATTAACGCCTAAAAATGAACACACAAAGTGATTGATTATACTACAAATCGAATGGTCGTATTCACAGAAAGACAACAACAAAAGCAAATAAAATCAGTGGAAATTAACGTTGAAAAGGACCACTTTATAATTAAAGAAAAAAAAAAGAGTAATAACCCCAATAACTAATAGAATTCAAACGGTCTTTAAGCCAATATATATATATATATATATATATATATATAAAATTCAAACGGTCAAAACTGAAGACCCTATGTGGTTGGATGGGTCAGATCACAATAGAGGAAAACTCATTGACGAGTCATGTAAAAACCAAAAAGAAAAATGGTCAGTCCCAACAATTAACTACTCTTTTTTTTTTTTTTTTTTTTTTTGGGAAGAGCTAGTCACTTTTTAAAATAATAATAATAATAATGTGGCTAAGTAAGCTCGTCTGCTACATATATCAAGCAACAAAGGTGGTTAAAATTTCCACAAAGTAAAAACAGTCACATTTACTTGAACGCTTCAAGATTAAAACTTAACTGAGATATTGATACATATGTCAGAAATTTTTTTTTATTTCTTGTTTACAATATTTATTGTCACATATTTGGCCAGGAAAGAGATTGTTGATGTATTTTAAAACAAGAAAAATGCCTGTTCACATGCTTTAAAAAAAAAAGAGAGAGAGAGAGAGAGAGAGAGATATATTATAGTAAAATTTAAGTTTAGTGGGTTTAGATCATAAGTTTGATCTAAAATTTTCGTTTCAATTCAAATTCCAAATCCAAGTTTTTACTTTTTAAAAATATATATAACACATTCTTTTTTTTCTCATTTACAAATACTAATCCAATATAAATTTTCAATCCAAATCCAAATGTTATGTTCCGTTCAAAGCTATAGTTACATGAATTACTAAGTTCAATCTTAACTTGGTGGTCTCTTACTTTTCAAACAAATCTAAAAATTAGTTATCAATTTCTCCAATACTAATACATCTTATCATGAAATTTAAGACAACTTCATTGATTAAGGAGTCATTTTGAGATGTTTTGAAGTTGGAAATCACCATACCATTCGATTTATAAGTCAATAATTAAAAATAAATTATCGATTTCTTTTGATTAGGTTTGTTATTGCTGGTTTTATTACTATTAGTTTTACTATTTTGTTTTATTATTATAGTTTTACTTCTTAGTTTTATTGTTATAATTATTATTTGCCGTGTTTCAATTTAATGAATTTCATTTTGCTATTGAAAAAGCGCATAATTTGTCAAATAAAATAGATAAAAATAATAAAAGACGAGACAATTAATTGTAGATGTACATATTCCCTATCGTATGTCATGCGTGACGGTGACGTATGATATTTAGTACAAAAGCATGTTTGCTTTTTCAGAAATAACTGCTTGCAAACCCTTCGTCTTTTTTTGTTTTTTGTTTTTTGCTTTTTCCCCTGATGGCAAGGCTTGTAAATAAAGTAGTCCCCAACATGTATTTCCTCATTCTCTTAAATTTTTTTACCGATTCCTCCTTCTCTTTCATTTGCTCTCTTCTCTGCATCCTATCATACATGGCTTCCCACAAGCCAAATCTTTCCTCAATGGAGGTTTTCAAGAAAATCAGACTCCTCAAAACTAGAATATTCCAAATTCTTAGAGTCAAGTTTGCCTTACAAACAATTATTATGTATTCTCTGACTCCCTCAAAAATGTAAGATAGCAGCCTCTAAATTTCCGTTGTTTTGGATATCATTGTTGGGGTAGCTTGTCTTGCCGGGTTCGGTTCTACACTTCGCGAGTTGTCCAAGACCAAAGAAATTTATGCACATTACACTGATATTGAGGAAGTCACTGGAGTTGAGGTTGCTACCGGAGCCGAGACCGCTACCGGAACTGAGGATGCTGCCGGAATCATGGCCATTTTAATATGGAAATTTCTAACTTGGTTTGCCGAAGTCGTGGCCACTTCTTTTGTTACTTGTTTATCTTATATCAAATCTGGATGGTCAATTCGAGTATCATGAGTGGTTGCAAGAAAATGGACTTTTATGATAATTCTATCATTTTGTTTTTGGAATTTGATTATCTATGCAAATGTGGAGATATTAAAAAAATTTTGTATTATGAGTCGCTAGATGATCATGTATATCTAATAAAGGGTTTGCTTGTTGTTTTAGTTTTAACATTAGTTTTTAGGATATTGGATGATTGATGGGAGGAAAAAAAAAAAAAACTAAAACTAAAATAGCAAACAAACCCTTTAAGAAACATACATGATCATCTGGCCACTCTTAACACAAGAATTTGTGAATATCTCCACATTTGCATAATGATCAAAATCCAAAAACTAGATAATAAAATGGCCAGAAAAGTCAATTTTCTTGCAACCACCCATGATACTAGAATCAACCAAACAGATTTTGTGGTCTCTTACTTTTCAAACACATCTAAAAATTAGTTATCAATTTATCTTACACTAATACATTTTATCGTGAAATTTAAGACAATTTCATTAATTAATGAGTCATTTTATGATATTTTGATCTCGAGAATCACTATAACATTCAATCTTTAAGTTAATAATTAAAAATAAAGTTATCAATTTATGTTAATTGGGTTTGTTATTGTTGGTTTTATTACTATTAGTTTTACTGCTTGGTTTTATTATTATTAGCTTTACTACTAGGTTTTATTGTTATAATTATTATTTGTCGTGTTTCCATTTATTGAATCACTTATCCACCAAAAAATGAAAAACAAAAAAATTTGGTTTCTTGTGTTTTTTATTTTCATAAATAATCCAGATTGATATTGTTACTTTGTTATTGAAAAGCACATAATTTGTCAAACGAAAAAGTTAAAAATAATCAAGGGCGAGACAATTAATTATGGACATAAATGTTCATATCATATGCCATACATGATGATGATGGACAATATTCGGTACAAACGTATGTTTGCTTTTTCATAAAGGACTGCTTGCAAAACTTTTGTTTTTGTGTTTTTTTGTTTTTTTCCCTGATGGCAAGGGTTTTTAAATAAAGTAACCCCCAATGTGTAGTTCCTCATTGTTTTTAATGTTTTTACTAGTTCCCCATTCTTTTTTATTTGTTCTCTTCTCTCCCATCAAATATGACTACCCACAACCCAAATCTTTCTTCAATAGAGGTTTTCAAGAAAATTGAACTCCTCGAAACCATAATACTCCAAATTTTTAGAGTCAAATTTGCCTTACAAATAGTTATTATATAGAGCCCGTTTGGTGGAGTAGTTTGAGTTGGGATTTTTAAGTTCCAATAGTAAATTTTTTTGAATTTTCAGAAAAGACAAAAAACTTTTTGGAAAAAAGACAACAAAAAGTTTAAATTGAATGGTTTGAGTGGTTGAATCAAACGGGTTAATAATCTCTCACTTCCTCAAAAATGTATTGTAATAGCCTCTTGATTCCCGTTGTTTTGAGTATCATCGTTGGGGTAGCTTGTCTCTCTGAGTTGGGTTATACTATTCATGAGTTGTCCGAAAACAAAGAAATTTATGCTTGTTACACTGATTTTGAAGAAGTCGCTAGAGCTGAGGCTGCCACCAGGGTCATAGCCGCTGAAATATGGAAATTTCTAGATGAGTTTGCCGGAGTCATGGCCGCTTCTTTTGTTACTTATTTGTCTTATATTAAATCCGGTTGGTTGATTCTAGTATCATGGATGGTTATAAGAAAAAGAACTTTTATGGTAATTTTATTATTTTATTTTTGGATTTTGATCATCTATGTAAATGTGGAGATATTCAAAAATTTTTGTATTAGGAGTGGCTAGATGATCATGTATGTATGTTAAAGGGTTTATTTGCTGTTTTAGTTTTAGTTTTTAGGATATTGGATAATTGTTGGGTGCAAAAAAAAAAACTAAAACTAAAACTAAAACTAAAACTAAAACAGCACCCTTTAACAAACATACATGATCATCTGGCCACTCTTAATACAATAATTTTTTGATATCTCCACATTTGCATAGATGATCAAAATCCAAAAACCAAACAATAAAATTACCATAAAATTCAATTTTCTTCCATCCTCTCACGATACTAGAATCGACCAACAAGATTTGGTGGTCTTTTTCTTTCGATGTACATACATCTCATCGTGAAATTTAAGACAATTTCATTGATTAATAAGTCATTTTGAGATGTTTTGAAGTCGAGAATCACTATAACATTTGATCTATAAGTTACACTAATACATCTTATCATGAAATTTAAGACAATTTCATTGATTAATGAGTTATTTTGAGATGTTTTAAAGTCGAGAATCACTATAACATTTAATTTATAAGTCAATAATTAAAAATAAAACTGTCATATTTTGTTGATTGGGTTTGTTATTATTGGTTTTATTATTAGTAGTTTTACTGCTTGGTTTTATTATTATTATTATTATTTGTCGTATTTCCGTTTAATGAATCACCTATCCATCAAGAAGTCAATAATTAAAAAATGTGGTTTCTTGTTTATTTTTTATTTGCATACATGACTCAAATTGATATTGTTACTTTGCTCTTAAAAAAGTACATAATTTGTCAACCGAAAGAGATAAAAATAATAAAATACGAGGCAATTATTTTAGACGTACATGTTCCATGTCTTATATCGTACATGATGGTGATAGACGATATTCAGTACAAACGTATGTTTGCTTTTTTAGAAAGGACTGCTTGCAAAATTTTTTTTTTTTTTTTTTTTAGTTTTTGTTTTCCTAATGGCAAAGGCTCTCAAATAACGTAGCCCTCAATATATAGTTCTTCATTCTCTTCAATTTTTTTGTTGGTTCCTCATTTTCTTTTATTTGCTCTCTTTTCTGGATCCCATCAAACATGGCTTTCCACCCCCAAATATTTCTTCAATTGAGGTTTTCAAGAAAATCGGACTCTTCGAAACTAGAATATTCCAAATTCTTGGAGTCAATTTTGTCAATCCAATATTGAGTTTTTGGGAATGAAGTTAAATAATGGACAATATGAGGCCCAACCTCATATAGCCCATGAATTAACTAAGTTTCCGGTTATATTATTCATGAGTTGTCAAAAAACAAAGAAATTTATGCTCATTACACTGATGCTGAGGAAGTGGCCGGAGCTGAGGCCGCTGCAATTTGAAAATTTCTAGCTTGGTTTGCCGAAGTCGTGGCCACTTCTTTTGTTACTTACTTATCTTATGTCAGATCTGGTTAACTGATTCTAGTATCGTGGGTGGTTGCAAGAAAATAGACTTTATGGTAATTTTATCATTTCGTTTTTGCATTTTGATCATCTATGTAAATATATGTAAATATAGAGATATTAAAAAATTATTGTATTAGGAGTGGCTAGATGATAATGTATATTTGTTAAATGAGTTTGTCTGCTGTATTAGTTTTAGTTTTAGTTTTAGTTTTTAGGATATTGGATGATTGATGGGAGAGAAAAAAAAAAAAGTGCAAACAAACCCTTTTAACAAACATACACGATCATCTTGTCACTCCTAATACACTCTTTTTTTTTTTTTTTTTTTTTATATCTCCGCATTTAGATATATGATCAAAATCCAAAAATGAAATAATAAAATTTCCGTAAAAGTTCTTTTTCTTGCGACCTCCCATGATACTAGAATCGACCAACAAGATTTGATGGTCTCTTACTTTCGATACACATATAAAAGTTAGTTATCAATTTCTCCAATGCTAATACATCTTTTCATGAAATTTAAGACAATTTCATTGATTAATGAGTCATTTTGAGATGTTTTGAAGTCGGGAATCACTATAACATTAAATCTATAAGTTACACTAATACGTCTTATCATGAAATCAATGAAATTTACACAAATGTATTGATTAATGAGTCATTTTGAGATATTTTGAAGTCGGGAATCACTATAACATTTGATCTATAAGTCAATAATTAAAAATAAAGCTATCATATTCTGTTGATTGGGTTTGTTATTGTTTGTTTTATTACTATTAGTTTTACTGCTTGGTTTTATTATTATTTGTTTTATTGCTTGGTTTTATTGTTATAATTATTATTTGCCATGTTTCCATTTAATGAATCACCTATCCATCAAAAGATAAAGAATTAAAAATAAGGTGGTTTCTTGTTTGTTTTTTATTTGTGTACATAATCTAAATTGATGTTGTTACTTTGCTTTTGAAAAAGCACATAGTTTGTCAAATGCAAGAGATAAAAATAATAAAAGACGAGACAATTAATTGTAGATGTACATGTTCAATGTCGTATGTCTTACATTATGGTGATGGACGATATTCAATACAAACATATGTTCGCTTTTCAGAAAAGACTTCTTGCAAACTCTATTTTTTTTCCCTTTATGGCAAAAGGCTCTCAAATAAAGTAATCCCTAACATGTAGTTCCTCATTCCCTTGTGACTAAAGGCTCTTAAATAAAGTAGTCCCCACTTTGTAGTTCCTCATTCTCTTCAATTTTTTGTTGGTTACTAGTTCTTTTTTATTTGCTCTCTTCTCTGCATCCCATCAAACATGGCTTCCATCAATCAAAATCTTTCTTCAATGGAGGTTTTCAAGAAAATTGGACTCCTCGAAATCAGAATATTCTAAATTCTTGGAGTCAAGTTTGCCTTACAAACAGTTATTATATAATCTCTCACTCCCTCAAAAATGTACTAAAGTAGCATCTGGATTCTCATTGTTTTGGGTATCACCGTTGGGGTAGCTTGTCTCGCTAGGTTGGATTATACTTTTTGCGAGTTGTCCAAGACTAAAGAAATTGATTCTTGTTACATTGATATTGAGGAAGTCGCCAGAAGTGAGGCTGTCGCCATTACTGAAGATGCTGCCAGAGCCGAGGCTGCTACCGAAGTCATGGCCGTTGCTAGAGTCGTGGCTGTTGCAACATGGAAATTTCTAACTTGGTTTGTCGAAGCCGTGACCATTTCTTTTGTTACATGTTTAACTTATGTCAAATCTGGTTGGTTTATTCTAGTATCGTGGGTGGTTGCAAGAAAATGGATTTTTATGGTAATTTTATCATTTTATTTTTGGATTTTGATTATCTATGTAAATGTGAAAATATTCAAAAATCCTTGTATTAGGAGTGGCTATTAGTTTTAGTTTTAGTTTTTTGGATATTGGATGGTTCATGGGAAGAAATAAAAAACTAACTAAAACTAGAACAGCAAACAAACCATTTAACAAACATACATGATCATCTAGCACTCCTAATTCAAGAATTTTTTGATATCTTCACATTTGCATAGATGATCAAAATCCAAAAACAAAACAACAAAATTACCATAAAAGCCTATTTTCTTGCAACCAACCACAATGCTATAATCAACCAACCAGATTTGACATAAAATAAACAAGTATCAAACGAAGAGGCCTCGACTC
Organism: Ficus microcarpa; assembly: GCA_025413485.1. NCBI lineage: Eukaryota > Viridiplantae > Streptophyta > Magnoliopsida > Rosales > Moraceae > Ficus > Ficus microcarpa. The sequence goes on along the minus strand of CM046383.1, from coordinate 25,327,349 downwards.
CAAAAAACCAAGCTAGAAATTTCCATATCACAGCAGCACCAAGCTAGAAATTTCCATATCACAGCAGCCATAACACCGGTAGCATCCACCGTTCCGGTAGTGACCTGAACTCCGGTGACCTTTTTTGTTTTTATTATTACTAGTCTTTTGCACTTCTTTTTTCCCCCCTTTTTTCTCTTTTAATATATCTTAGCACAAATCAGTGTCATAGATAAATAACAAAAATATATGCCACCTGGGCTAAACTTGCTTTAACAAGTACATCAAATCAACATGGTCCTCAAGTTTATGGCATGTTTATCGCATTCAAAGATCATCACAATTATTTATAAATTAAGGCAAATTGTTTGATCGTCCTTTAATTCTTGCATTTTTTTTACGTTCCTCGTTCTTTTATTTGTAGCTGAAATGATTCAGAACCTTTTAAAATAAATAAATAAGCAATAGGTTCAAACTATTTTTGCCACGGTTTTTCTTTCACAAAAATTCAAATGAACTTTAAAAATTTTCCCTTCAAGCAAGCAACCCAGCACCCAAAACAAAATAGATCAGATCAAATAAATATGGTTTTTCTTTCTCCTACGACTTTTATCGTGTTAAGAAAACAACAGAACATCCCAGCTTCGAGGTCTATAAGATTAAATGTACCAGGTAACGAAGTATGACAGTAATTTCGCTAACTAAAACGAATAAGGAAACAACTTTAAGGCCCTATGCAAATCGAAACCTACTTATATATGTCAATGCATAAATCGGAAACCCCACATATATACATCAACAAAAAACACACTGCCTTTATGGACGTCAGAATACCCTTTATAGCAAGTGAGACGATACTTTGTCCTCTTATCGAAACTACAGGCACATTGGTCATACCACTTACTCTGCTTCCGTGAGGAAAGGCGGTGAAAGGCCGCAAGTCTATGACCATACTACAGATCCTGCAAAAACCCAACTTGAGAATTTTAAATCAAGCACCATTTAGAACTGTTTCCAATGTTTTGAGACAGCACCATTCGATTGGGAAGTGGGTGCATTTTGCATGCGAGAGCAGCATAAGTCGGGAACAAATGCAGCATAATCAGATGAACTGCAGGAACCTCTTGGCCAATGTAGCCCTGAGGCTGTAGGCGGGGAAGGTACCTGTGGCACTGTCCAGGATGAATCGGGTACCTGACCTATGCACTCGTCATCATCAAGTTCCTCCTCGCCAGATCTTAATCCTGAGGACTCGGACTCCCCAAGCTTGCCACTGTCAGCCTGGTACAGTTTATCACAAGGACGACAATATTATGTACTGGCTCAACCGTAAATACTGGAAGGCAAATGACAACAACTATAATTAAAACATCTCACTGCTCTTCTGACAAAAAATGGAACCGTTTGAAGTTGTATGGCTATATGTATGTCTATTATTCACAACTCACACGCTTATGCTAAAACACGAAACTCACTGTTAAAATTAGAAGACATAGAACCGCATTCATCTTGTCATAATTACAAGGGTATGCCTACACATGTTGACAGCATTTGGTCTCGTCATAGTTCTCTCAATATTCCAAACAACCTGGTTCTTCGAAGTTCATCAACATGATTCTTCAATGAATACCCCTTTTTCCCCATTATTGTAGAAAGCCAAATTTTAATCTTGGACCATGAAAAAGCTACAAAAACAATCCAAGTTGATTTTCTTGGGCAGCGTGGCAATTTACGTTCCCTCAGTAGTCCAAGTTTAAAGAATATGCATGTTTAGTAATAGAATGAAACTAAGTTTGAAAAAAAGTCGGTCTATCTTTTCCACAAAGAGGAGCATAGCAGTTAACAGATCAAGTTGTAAAATACCATTAAAAAAACTTTATGCAATGCTATGAACTTAACCATATTAGATATTGAAAACCCTGCATTTTCATTTATGTGTGTGCACACAAAAAAGACGAGATTGAATAATAAAAAGGAAATTTAGGCATACCTTCGATGATCCATTACCCATGTCCTCAAAACTGTGATTGAAATCAGATAGTCCAATATATGCATCCATTTGCCACTGTGGAATGCTTCCAGCTGTGGAACCACCAGTAAACGAGACCTTCGGTGCTGCAAAATCTTGAACTCCAACAACATTGACACTTGATACCTTGTGTTCACCAACTAACTGAATTGGGGTCACTCTCTTAGACTCTGGATAAGATTTCATTTCTGAACTTTTCTCCCCAGAAAGTGGTTTGCCAGAAGAAGAGGAAGCAATTGGTTCAGTTGGCTCTAGTCCAACCTTCACTCCAGTAAGCAGGAATCTCTGGTGACCAGCCACAAAGGTATTTGCTGTGTGTATGGCCAAATCACATTTTCTGCAAAGTAAAGCTCGATCCTCTAAGCAGAAGAAATAGCCAACTGTTTCCTGCAAGACTTGACGCATCAATGTAAGTCCAAAGAGAGAGAGAGAGAGAGAGAGAGAGAGAGAGAGATTTGACACTGAAAAATAGTAGACACTGATAAACCAACGAAACAGAAAATGTAAAGACTACACAAAATTAAAAGAGAGATCGTGTTTGTTAATACTAAAAACTGATAAAAAATCACTTATCAAAACAATTTTAGGGAGAAAAAAGAAGGGTGGAGGACCTAAAACAGTTTTTTAAGAAAAACTAACCTAGCTCAGATGCATAAAGACAACAACTATGGAACTGCAGATGAGGCCTTAATGTTAAGCGGAGAAGTGCATGACCCACAGCATCATGCAAATTTCCCTCGCATAGGATACCAAACCATTTCTTGTCAAGAACCAAATAAGCCCAACTGATTTGCATGTGCAAAAGTATAATTCGGCAAAGACAATGATAAGCCAGTTCACCAACTGATCAACTCCTGAGAAAAAACTAAATCAACATATAGGAGGGAAACTGCAGGGCCCAATCATACTCATATGCAACACGTCAATACTACCTGAGGCATCATGATAAGATCTTGCTGCTTATGGTTCAGTGGTGATAGGTGACAAGTATGTCTATCCTGTTCAAGGTGCACGTCCCTAGAGGTTAAGCTTCAAGGCGAATGAGGGGAATACCTCACTTGTTAAGCACTTTTGAGGAGGGAGCGCTACTTGACCTTAAGGCATACACCTTACCTCCATCAAGCAGAAGGGCCCAAATATATATTATATAACTTGGAACTTTGAAAACAATGAGATTCTTACCTAGGTTGTTTTCCGAATTAGTTAAAAACAGTTGGGCCACAAGTAATATACCAATAACCTTACAGACACCCAGCACAGTTAAAACCACTATTAAATACAAGGAAGAGAGTAGACATCACTACATCAAAGCAGGTAGAGGAATCCCACGTAACACTCTGTATGCATCAATCTAGGTGCTTTACAATCTCTTGTAGTCCATAGTATTTTCCTCCCAGCTACTAGGTTTATACTCGTCCTCTCAGTGTTTATCTAGTACAGGGCTGTAACAGGGGAATCATGTACCTATTTTACACCTTATTTTCTATCTCAATCCTATTGCAACTCAAAACTTCTTATATTACCATCACTCTTTTTTCTCCTTTTTTTTTTTTTTTTTTTTTTTTTTTTTGAAAGGGAGTAGAATTAGGCTGTGATTCAATCATTTTGATATATAAATAAATCCAAACGGCCATTGGCACGTAGTGAATATATGCTCTTCTGTTAGTGTCTAAGCTTTTCAAGGTTAGTCTCATCGGCATTACCACTCTGGCTTCCAACTATCACCATCTCTGTGGGCATTAAATACTAAATTGACGTTTAGTTATTCTAGAAAACATCTGACAACTCATGAATATCAGCAGAGTAATTTCAGTAAAAGAGTGACACTGAGAGAAGAGGAGTAAAAACGGTCATTCAAAAGTGAACCAACCTGCTTTACAACAGGGTCTATATGTGAATCTATGGTTGTTGAGTAGTTTTCGGTTAGATTACATCCGATCTTACATCATATTATTTAATTCTGGTTTTCTCAATTAAATCAAAAGCATACCTGCTTCATTAAAAACCAGCAATCTTATCCTGTATTTTCTGATTTCCATTGGTTTCTTTTAATTTGATATTTTCAGAACGATTTCGGTAATTGATTCTATTTCACTCCTCGCCACTCCTGATTTATAATTTATCATCACTATATTGATATTTATATTTTATTCCCTAGATTATCTATGTGCTCACAGCAATTCTATAGTTTTCCTCTGGTTCTGTAATCTATCATTTTCCGAAGACTCTCCTAAGGTTCCATAGCTCATCCAACTATATATATATAAATATATAAATAATGTGTATTCAATATATAAATAAATAAATATATGTGTACATGTATATATATGTATAAAAACTTAAACAAGACGAAATAGAGAAAATCATAACCAGAGAAACGCGGAGTGAGAGAAGTACCTGACAGATATCGCATTTAGGCATGTTAGAGGAAGAGGTAGCGAGAGGAACTCTCTGGTGCCTGCTGGCGAGCTTGTTGGCGGCGTGGACCTTCTCGTCGCAGGACCAGCAGAGCGCCGCCTCGTCCGCGCAGCACAGCACGTTCGCCTCCCCCGCCTCGCACACGTTGCACTGTATCTTCATCTTCTCCCCTCACCTCACCTCACCTCACCTCACCTCACCTCACCTCCACTCTCTCTCTCTCTCTCTCTCTCTCTCTCTCTGTACAATACCTCCAACTTCTCTCTCTACAATCGCGCCGCTTTCAAATCGAAAAATTAAAATATCTCCAATCTTCAATTTCTCTCTCTAGAAATCTCGCCGCTTTCTGGTTTCTCCCTCCAAACACAAACTTTCTCTCTCCCTCTCTCTCCCCTCCTGGAAAATCCTCTTCGTTTGAGATGAGGAGTTTCTCTCTCTAAAATATCTCCAATTTCTCGCTCCAAAACACACACTCTCTCTCTCTCTGCACGCATAAAATATCTTCAATCTCCAATTTCTCTCTCTAGACAAAAAATCGCGCCGCTTTCTTTCCGGTTTCTCTCTCTCCAAACACAACTTTTCTCTCTCCTGAAAAAATCAAATGAGGAGTTTCTCTATCTAGAATCGGGAAATGGGGGCCTATGACTGTGAGTAAAATTTATTTTTCAACGGCTGGGGGCTGGCGGCCAAGTTCAGTGTGTGTTGGGTGTGGTGGGGCAGGATATTTTTTGAGGCCACGAGTAAGTTTGCCGACGTGGCAGCATCTGAGAACTGTCGTTGCGCGGGAGACCAGACCGCCTTAACTAAAGAAATATCTTCGAGAGGCGAGTGTACTCCACGCTCTGATTTTGACCCCTGCCAATTTTATACCGGATCAGTTTGGTTACCTACTTCGGATTAAAATTTTTTATTTTTATTTTTATTTTATTATGAATAGTTAATAAAAATATTAATTAAATTTATTAAAAAAATCAAACAATTTTAATTTAAATTGTCATTTACTTCTTTAAAACAAATTACTTATTTATGCTATTTTTCTTAAAAGAGATGGAAATAAAAATAAGAGTAGAGTAAAGTACTTAAAACGGGAGAAATAAAATAAAATAAAATAAAGGTGTGTGATGAGTTTTCTTCTTTATTATTTGATAAAAGAGAAAGAAAAAGGGAAAAATAATATTAAGCACGTGTTTAGTGTACGGGGTAGGAATCGAATTTTTTGAGTTAGAATTGATTTAAATTAAGTTGTGTTTTGGATAAGATGTTTGAATTATTAAAGTTAAAAAGTGTAAAAACTTTAAATGTGTTTAAAAAATTCAGTATAAAATTTGTTTTATTTGTTTTAAAATTCTATATAATTTATAAAAAAAATCATCTTATTTAGACTTATATATAAAATTATGGTCATTTAAAATTTGAATTCTAAAACTGTAATAATAACTGTAAACAATAAAAATTAATTGATTTTTAAAAAAAAATATAAAAAATTTATGATCCAAACTGGATTGAATTTGTACACTAAACAAGCCATACGTTTAATGCTTTTTATGATTATATCTTCATATAAATTAGAAGATTATAAGAGGTTAACGTCAAAATAATTATTTTACATTACTTTCTTTTGTTAAATTTCTTCCTCTTATTTTCTTTTTAAAGTAGTAATAATTAAATTGTAGTAGATCTCATATATTTACAATTTGCTTTTCTTCCCATTTTTTACTCTACCAAACAATCAAGATTTCATTTTTTTTTCCTCTTTAAAATACATCCTCCAACTTCTTTCTGCTGCTTTTTTCATTCTATTAAACATAAAGTTAAAGTTGAAAAGTATTAAAGACATAAGGATTTGTTTGTTTTATCATTTCCATTAAACTCAAACCGTACTCTTTTTGTTTTTTTCTTAAAAAATTTTTATCTTTTTTTCAAGAAGTTTTTTGTCTTTTCTGAAAATTTAAAAAAATTTACTATTACAATTAAAATATTTCAACTCAAACTAACCAATCAAACACACTTTTACTTTTATTTAATATCCATGTCATTTTTTTTATTATCAAACGTTTAAAACATTGTCCGCAATTGATTATATTCGTTAAGGATCCGTTTGGGATGCCATCTCCAGATGATATCTTATCATTTAAATTCTAAAGGCCTATTTGTTATATAAGTTTAACTCCAATTAAACCTTTTTTTTTTTTTTTGTATTTTTCTAAAAAAGTTTTTTGTCTTTTCTGAAAAATATTTTTGTCTTTTCGAAAAAGTCAACAAAAATTACTATTGAAACTTAAAAATCTTAAACTAAACTCATTCACCAAACACCCCCTAAAATTTCAACTCTAAATCAAATTTTTACTCTTTTTTATTTTCAAAAAATTCAAACTTTAAAAATCTATAAGTTTCTCATTTCAAATCGAAATGATATGATTTTTACGTCAAAATGCTCGCATCAACAAGACAAATAAAGCAAAAATCCATTTTGCATATATATATATATATGTATATTTTTTCGGAACACATTTCAAATATTTGCACTATTTTCTGTATCACATAATTTTTTCAAAATTTTTTTTCCTAAAACACACATTTCAAACTTAACTTTCAAGACAGTATCTCTAAATATCCCTCAAACGGCCCTATTAAAAAGATGGCTGTCATATTTTGAAGTACTATTAAATTTTTACGTTGGCTTGTCTAATAAGACTTTAATTTGGTTGAATAAATTCTTGTGGGCGTGCCTCCTACTAATATATGCCCCTCGTTTTTTCACTATATTTTTTTTTAATTGCTTCTCCTAATGTGAAAGTGAACTTAGTGGAAATTAAATCTAGAGACAATTTAACAAATTAATGGATCATCACACATGAAGCAAAAGACTATTGATAATCTTTCGTCTGGTAAGAAGAAAAGAAAATGAAAGAGAAAAAATATGTGATAGAAAGAAAATTATAAAGAAACAAAATATTTGATTTTTCCTTCAATTATTTGATATGAGAAGATTAAAAAAAAAAAAATTCAAATAAAGAAAGAAGATAAAAAGAAAAAGATTTTACCTTCTCTTATTTGGTATTTTGAGTGAAACTAAAGGGATAGAAAAATCATATTAATCATATTTTTGTTGTAATTTTGATAGACAAAAACAATTGTCTAATTTTATTTTTTTACATTGATGTGAACTTTTCTCTTAAAAAAATCATTCCGTATTTAGGAAGATAAATTTTGATGGGACCCATCTTCTAATTCTTCCACCTACTTTTCCTTCTCATTTAAATTTCTATCACACCATAACATTCCAAGATTATTAATTTCCATCCTAAATCCTTTTTATGTTTTCTTTTCTTCTACTTTCACTCATACCAAACACAACATAAAATAACTTATCATTTATTGTTAATAATTTGATTACTAATTAGGTTTTCAATCATTACAATTATATCGTCACGATATAAGGGTCCGTTTGGTTCGTTAGTTTGAGTTGAAATATTTTAGTTGTAATAGTAAATTTTTTTGAATTTTTAGAAAAGACAAAAAATTTTTTGGGAAAAAGACAAAAATTTTTTGGAAAAAAGACAAAAAAAAGAACAGTTTAAATTGAAATGAACCGATTCCCAAACAAAATCTAAATTAATGTAACGTTCTTTTTTTAACTTTTTAATGTCGTTATATGTGTTGTACAAAGAACATTAGGTTAATATAAAAAAATAGTAAAATAAACAAATTCTAAATTCAATGTCTAATTATTAATGTAAATCTTTTAAATTCAAATAAAAAAAAATCATTCAAATTCAAATCTTCAAATTTAATAAAATTATTGAAATGAGAAAACTTGCAACAAATCAAAAAAGTAAGGGGGTGAATTGTTAAAATTAAGATTTTGTAAATTGGAGAGAGAGAGAGTACATTGGGCCGAAACTGGTGATGTGAAGCCCACGCCGGTGTTTTTGCCGCCACAACAGATTCGAATCGAGCTCATTTTCCGATTCCGATTCCGATTCCCACTCTCCGATTTCTTCATCTTCTACACAGAGAGAGAGAGAGAGAGAGAAATCTTCCGGTGTAAATTCCGTCCTCAAGCCCTAGAGTTCCCTCCTTCATCACTCGAAACGCCAGCTTTTCTCTTCCAACACTGGAAGAGCCACAGATTCTTCGAGCTCCGCGGTAAGCTTTGTCAATTTCTCGTTCTTTTCTTGGAAAATATTTTGATTTCGTTAACATCGTTTGGATTCAATTGCTTTCTTTTGATGCATTTTCATGTCTTTAATTTTGAATTCTTGCAGTTTGAGATTTTCGCTTGCGCAGTCGGACCACAGTCTGAGAATCGCCATCTCCGCTAGGGCTTTCCTTAGAGATTAGAAACGGTGAGTGCAGAACCAATACCTGTTAAATTTTTTTTTTCGCCTTTGATTTTTCTGTATTTCCTTTTTTTCTCTCTTAATTTTTAGATATTAGTTTGAGAGATTGTGCCAGAAGATCGGAATCCGGTCGATTTTTTACATTTTCTTTCACATGCATACAAAATTTGATTTATATGTTTGCTTGCTGAGAAAATATAGAAAAATGGAAAGGAATTAATTTCTGAAGCACGGAATTTGTTTGTTGTTCGGGATCATAGAAGGTGATGATCTCTGCTAAATTGAGTCAAAAAGTAGATATTTTACTTAGTCGGGATTTACTTTCTTTCTGTTTTAAGGCGTGTCACCGCAGAGCAAGAAATTATATGTTTTTTGAGTAGTTCAGAAAACTTTGGGGATTCTCTGTAGCGAAATTTTCGTTCTTTACGAATCTCATTTTGAAAATATGAACCTTCTGATGAAAGGCTCGTTAAGATAATTCAATTGTTGAAAACGAAGCAGCAATCATGTTTCGAAAACAGGCGTTGGTGATTTAATAATGAGTTTGGGATTGTGATGAAGCGGAGATCTAGTGTTGACTGTGTTCTCACATTTTCCATGATTGACATAGATTATTCTGGTTGCTTCGATGTTTGAAGTGGAGGAAAATGCAAGGTTCCAGTTTAACTGGATTTAATGATTATAAGTGAAATCTAAGAATAAGCAGATATGTTTGCATACGGGTAAAATATGTGAGGTCAGGGACAAGATGACTTCTTAAATAGAAGGTAATACTCACATCATAGCCTTGACTTGGGAATTTGTAAGGTCTTCCCTACAGATTTTATTGTTTTCTAATTTCTGAATCCTAAACCAAATTTCAGTAGCTTGAACTTTTCAACTCTAGTTTAACAACTGAAATCTTGTTATCTTAAAGAATTGTGAAATACACTAGTATCCACTTGGAATTTTGAGTAGTTATCTAGAATTTAAAACTTATGACTGAAGCCATGGGCAGAATGTCTTGCCTCAATTAATTTAAGGTTCCTGTTTGTCTAGTATTTATTATTCTAATAAATGTTGGATGGATGTTCTTCTGCCTTAATTTGGAAATCCTTTTAAAATCGGTACATATCTCCAATCTGATATGGTTAAGTGTTTAATCAGCTCATTCAGAACAATGTCTTTTTTGACCAGTTGACTAGATGGATTTGCTTATGAAACTTCATATTTTGTGCTTGAAGTAATTTGTTCCACAAGCTTGCGTTTACTTTTGTTGTGCGGATCTGTGTTTAAGTTTCATGTGTTTGCATAAACCTTACCAAGCTCTTTGGTGAAGCTTCAGTTTACATTGCTCATACAACAGTGAAGCAACGCTAAGTTCAGAAGTGTTTGATTTTCAGGAATGACATGCCCCCAATATGCCATGGAATTATTGATCACTAACGAAGGCTGAAATGAGATGCAATGCGTGCTGGCGAGAACTAGAAGGCCGAGCCATTTCCACAACATGCGGTCATGTTTTATGTATCCAGGCATATAGAGATATTAAGCCTTTAGTATACTAATTATTTTTCCTTATGAAAACTGGGGGTCCTCAGTCCACTTTTAAAAATTCCTTAACGTGAAAAAGGCACAGAAGATGCCAACAAAATTCTGAGCAATGATGGGGCCTGCCCCATTTGTGACCAAGTGCTCTCTAAGAGGTAAGAAACTTGTAATTGTGGATCTATTAGAGATAGAAAATTGTAAAGGTGATGCTTAGAATTTTTCTTGCTTTCTTTTGTTTCTATATTTGAAGTCTGTATTCCTCAAGTTGTGGAGTTCTTAGATGTGTGTGGGTGCTAAGCAAAAATTAAGATTAAGACTTTAACCGTCATACACGTTATGAAACTTCTTGGCTCTAAAATATTTAATTTAAGTGAATTTAGCTATTCCTTTAAAGAAACAAAATAGAACGCTTTGACCTGAATCTATATTTAAAATATTACTTGGATCCTAAGATAGAGTTGTTCCAAGCAGCATTTCTACATTGCTGTCATGTCTTACTTATTCTTGGTCTCTACTTTGCAGCCACATGAAACCTGTGGATATCAATCCAAATGATGAATGGATAAACGTAAGCAATTTTGAAAAATTCATGTACTTGATAGATGTGTCCCCTGATCCCGAAACTGGTTTCCTCTGCTATTCTTAGCTTCTTTACGTGTTAAGTTGCTTTGATCCTGAATTTTTCAATGTGTTGTTTCAGATGGTCATGGCTGGAGTGTCCCCTCAGATATGTATCCTTTTTTCCTTCAGACCATGGTCAAATAATAATTTAGTCACAACTCACAAACTACCCTAAGACTTAGACTGAACACAGGGACAGATATGGTGCATTGCTTATAATTTCTCCTTGTGTGTAAACCGAAAGAGGTGTGTTTTTGTGGCTTGTGTAAAATTCAGTTTGGTAGGACACATGGCCCTTTGGCTTTCCTTGACCAATCCTAGTGATGAAGGCTGCATACAGAAGCGTAATGTTCTTTGTTGGACAGAGGGAATTGGAAATGCAGTACAAGATGAACAGAATAGTTGCTCAATGCCGGCAGAAATGTGAAGCGATGCAGGAAAAGTTCACAGAAAAACTGGAGCAGGTACATACTGCATACCAGAAGATGGCTAAAAGGTGCCAAATGATGGAACAGGAAATTGAGAACTTATCCAAAGACAAGCAGGAGCTTCAGGAAAAATTTGCGGAAAAATCCAGGTGTTTGTTTTCCCGTTACTGTAAATTGGTAACCTTTCCTCTAACTTACATAGTCTACTAACCTGTTCCTTTATCAGGCAGAAGAGGAAATTAGATGAAATGTATGATCAGTTGAGAAGCGAGTACGAGTCAACAAAAAGATCTGCCATCCAACCAGCAAGCAACTTTTATTCGAGAAATGAGCCCGATTTATTCTCCAATCCGGTTACTGTTGCTAACGGCCGAGATGGTATTAGAAAAGGTAATCCTTTCCCAGTCTCGTAACACATTCTAAGCATTGACTAATTGCCAAGTCTGGAAATTTACTCAAAAATGTACAAAAAATTGTCTCAGTGAAAGAGAGAAACAATTGTCTAGAAGTTTTTTTTAAATGTTGAAAGATTAAAATCCAGCTAACCAACACTGCCAATAAACGAAATACCTTATACTTCCAAAACCAGCTGACTTATTTGTTGCAGGTTGTCGGGTTTTTACTCCAAACACTCCAGGGCCCAGAGACGATGTTTGGACAACACGACAGAACAGTTCAAACTCGGGAGGCACCTTTGACATCTCTGTTGGCTCACCAGGGAAACAAGCTGCTTTGTCAGTTGATGCTGGGAACAGAAGAGGCGGTGTACAGTCTGTTTTCGGAACTGGATCTGGCAACCCCTCTATGACTTTGAGGAACTTGATACTCTCTCCTATCAAGAGGCCAGAACTCTCTCGTAACCGCACACAATTGTTCACGTAAGATAGAAACTTAGTTCTGTTAAACCTTACTTGACTAATCTACTCACTAAACTTTTATGGCCTTTGATTATAGGTTGTAGAATCAAGGTTGAGGATTTGCGGTCTACTGGACTATGACTCGGGTTTAAGAAGTTGTTTCCTTTCCTTTCGGAAATTCTCCATTGCTAGTCAACAGCAATATTGGTTATCTTTTTCTTCCGAACAAGGAATTCTGTTGGAACTGCAGAGAAACATGAATCAGTAGTCCTCACAACTCATACTGTGAAAGCTACTTTTCTTGATCAAATTGTTAAAGCAAATTATTCTGAATTGAAATATGTATAATAGAATATTCTAGAAGCTGATTCGCTTTTTGTTAGCTCTGCACCCGCTTCACCAAGGCCGGATGCCAAATTTGCTACAACCTGTTCTTTGCCTTCGGTAGCTTCTATTGGTGAAAGATCAACTTTCATGGTTTTCTGTTGGTCTTAAAACAAGCGTATGAATTTGCACATGGTCATGAAAAAACGCAACCCAAAATCGAACTTGTTAATAAAAAAAATTTTACATTGCTTGAATGAAAAAGTCAAAATGTAAAAAGCATTGATATATTTAGTGCATATAAGCCTCCGTTTGCCTTACAAGTTTAAATTCAAATTTTTCATATCAGTTTTTGTCTTTTTCTGAAAGTCAACAAAAATTATAACTAATTTTTAAAAAGTTAACCAACTCAAACTTAAAAATTTCAACTCAAACTATTTTACCAAACGCACACTAAGATATGATTAAATCATTCGTTTGACACTATACTTGCAATTGACAAATCAAATCGCTGACTGTCACCACAATTATCATAAACAAAATGTCCAATTTTATTTATAATTGCAAACATCCTTTTGATAACGAAAACCATATTTAATACAAATGCATTCATGAAAAATGAATGAATTATATTATTTGAGAGCACTACTCTAATTACCACCTGCAATTTTTCAATAACGTGAGGTGCTCAGTCTACATATCTGTATCCGTTCTAATAACCTTAAAATCCAAAGACCGATTTCACGTTCAACGTTTTCAAATTTCTACACAATTACAATACATTATTCAAATATACACATTTCCAAAATCGAAAGCACAAACATAGAATACCTCAACTTACTTCACCGGTAGTGTGTTGTAACAAATGGTCGGGCACGAATACTTTCAAAATTGGTGCTTTGGAAGATATTTCGACAGTATCGCCGTTTTTTACGGAATATTGCACGTGTGAACCATCTACATATATGACACCTTCTTTACAAAACCATGTCAAGTCCACGGATTGATCCCATTTGACCATACCATGCATTAAGCTTGAAGTTTCTCCTGCTGAAATGGGCTCTCTGACCAAGTACTGCAGATCACGCGATATGATAGGCATTGGAAACCCGCCTGCTGATAGCATTGCAGCCGTTGATCCGGCGGCTGTTGAAACACGGAGACCACTTGATCGACAATGCACTAAAGGGGAAAATGATTGGTCATTCCCTTTAACTCTGCCAAGAAAAATAAAAAGATTTGCAACCATATAATTTGCATGAAAGACCAAATAAGGCTTAATTTTAATGCAACATGAATAACGCCATACTTGAAGGAGAACCGAGAAACAGACGCTGGACATGGATGTGCGATCAAAATGTCATTTAGGGCATATGTAGGTAGCTGCTCTGAGTTTAGATGTATTAACATTCTCGACAATTGGGAAGGTGCTCTTTGACCTTCAATGATGCTGTCTAGCACCTGAAAGATGTATTTGCCTTAAAGTAATAGAACATCATATAAACATTCATAAAATTTGTGCGTCGAGCAGAAAGGCACCATGAAATAAAAATATGAGTGCACAATTTTTGTCAAACCCGTATGCTCCTCCATCTCTTAGAACACAAATCAGTTCATAGGTATTATCACCTTAGTACGAATCTAGGAAATTAGAACAGGAACGACGATATTACGCACAAACTTGCCTAACTGATTGCCTTGGCTAGAATGTTCTTTTGCCATCGTAGTAGGACTAGGGCGGATATGGCATGAATACACATTTCAGTTGACCAATTCATACTTCATGGCAAGTGGTTATTGATGAGTGTGCTTGTAGCAATAATCAGAAGGAAACCTGAAGTTTACTACCAATCACATGCATTTAATTCCACTAAAAGTACAAGCTGCAAACATTTTTTTTGTCCATAAATGGTTTCTTTTGTTTAACACAACAACCCTCATGCTTTTCTTATTACTTATTAAACCCCCTTTTTTTCAAAGAGACCCTTAAATAGATGACAAAATGCTAGTAAGTTTCACTCCTCCTTACATTAAAACCAATGGCCGAGGTAATCTTACTTGTTCAAAGTTGTTGATGGTTGCTGCACAAAGGTATCCTGTGCTTCTAGTAGCATCAAACTCATTACTGAATGCTTCCACCTAAACACAAGAAATAAAAATAAAACAATAGTAATGTCAACATGTGTCCCCAATTTTGACAAACCATGCACTATAGAAACCGATAAGCCAATGAAAAGATGAAAGCCTCTACATCGGCAAGCAAAAAACTGACCTCTTCAGCTCGTGTGGGATCAGAATTTACACCGAGAACGGGGATCAAGTCATTGATGAAATGGCTGGCCTGCAAAAGAGTTCCATCACCTCCGACTGTAACAACCATGTCCACATCAGATATGGGGCGTGATAAATTGTTACGAAACACGGCTTCCCACTCAACAGGCTTTTTCCTCAAAACATCCTGGCAAAAGTTTATTGCATCCTTGTGCACTTTAAGCCGGTCTTCCAAGTAACGCAACTCCAGCAATTCCTTTGAACAAAAATGGATTTCGAGTGAAAAGAATAATTAAAAATAAAATAGGAGAGCATAAGGAGCTAAAAAAGAATGATAAAGTAAGAAAGTTCAAAACAACATGTACTAAAATATATGTCATGTGATTCCATTTAGTGAGCAAACATTACAGTAGTAAGGTCTCTTTTCTTTAGATTTACTACTCCCTTTTAAATGTTAAGAATTAGCACCCTAATTCTAAATCACCTAAGAGCAATAAAATTGCAAAAGAAAAATAAACAATCACAGAACACGCACATTTTTATACAGGTTCGCCTCAATATGAGACTATGTCCTGTTTCAATGGCTACAAAAATTCACTATAATAATCAAACAGTTTACAAGAGAAATTCACACCCTCACACTCTGCGTTTTTTTCTAACCTCTCTAATAATGAAACCTAATAACAGCGCCATATTTTCCTAGTTGACTAGGGAACAAACCAAAACTGCTTAACATTTAACAAAACCCTTCATTTTGGCATTTCATCGAATATACAGAGTACCAACGTCAATGCTAACAGAAAAAGAACCCAAACACTTCATTCTTGAATATGGTGTTGAAACCGACAAAACCTTTGAAGAAATTAAGAATTTAAACAAAAAAATCGAATGTTTTGGAAACCGAACAACTTGGGAGATTCATCCAGACGATAAAGCTTTGGCGTGCACTTGAAGTTGAACATTAAAAAGGAAGAAGAACTCAGTTTACCTGAGGACGAGAAAGACCTTCCGAACGCCAAACTGGGTAACTGTCGAACGGTTTCGACAGCAATAACAGCTTCCTCATCGCCATCTCTCTCTCTCTCTCTCTCTCTCTCTATATCCTAATCGCAACTATAATAAAAGAGGATCCCTGTCACTGTTGTTTTTTGGCACCCAAAAACGGTGCGTTTTGATGTCTTCTTTCATTTTTTGCTTTTTTGTTTTTGTTTTCCTTCCTTTTCTCTTTTCATTTCATCACCGTTCTTCACACACCATTTTGATGGTTTTTTATTTTTCTCTAAAAATCATTTTTTTACTGCAAAATCGTTTTGCTATTCAATTTCTACTTCATTTTAATTTCATTTTCTTTTCATTCTCTTTCTTGTAACCTCTTTCTATTTTGTTTCATTTTCTAATTAGTCAAAAATGCTCCATTTAGGAGCTTTTTTTTTTTTTTTGTCTTGCCGTGAGCTTGCCCTTCCTCACAGCAATGCACCGTTTAAGTGTTTTTTTTTTTTAAATTTTTTTTAAATTTTTAATTTTTTGTCTTTCCTCACAGCAACTACAGTTGACATTTGCTTTTTACCTCTTACGTATTGCGCTCTTACAAGATTTCTGAAACTTGAACTTAAAAAAAGACCATTTAATTCAAATTATAGTTTTGTAATATTGTAACTACACATTTATTATTTTTTTAATTTATTATTTTTTAAATGTAAAACGTCTAAAAAGAAAAAAAAAAAGAGTAGGCAAGCAATAACTTTTTTGCAAGCATGTTGATAGGAAAGCAATTTGTAATTTTTTTTTTTTTTTGAACTTCAACGTGCATATTGATTTTCACTTTTTTTTTTGGTGAATGTATATTTATATTCAAGTTAAATGTAGCCCTTTTATATTAAAATTAAATCAATCTTAAATATGAAAAATCCCAACTAATATTATTTAACTAAAAAATATCTCAATTTCTCATGTTAGTTGATTTTTCTTTTTTTTTTTTAAGTTTTTTTTAATACATCATAATCTTAAATACATGGTAAATTGTAGATTTTTTTTCCACAAGGTTTGCCATTTTTTTTATGAACTTTGTGTTTAAGATTTCTTTTCTTTTGAGCTATATGCACATCAGTCCCTAACTTTATTTTCAAAAAATGATCTTTGATCTATTATTAATTTTACGAATCAATCCTTAAATTATTGATTTAGTTACAATTCTTAGTAAAACTAAAAACGCTCTATAATCATATATATATATATATATAAGAGTAGATAAAAAATTACTGTTTATTTTTTATAACAAAAAACACGTGTGTGTTGGGGGGGGGGGGCGGGGTGGAGCTGTTGGGTTTTTGGTTCTTTTTCCGGCTGACGTAGTTGGAAGAGAGAGGGAGAGAGAGATGGAGAGAAAGGTTAGTGGGATGGGGGATTTTTTTTTTATATTTTTTTTTCTTTTGCTCGAGAGGAGAGAGAAAGAGATAACTAGGAAGAGATTACGAACTGTGAGGGAGGAGAGGGAAAAAAAGATTTTTTTTTTGTATTAATATTGATTTTACATAAATTTTTTTTAAAATGTATACATATTAATTAATTTAAATAATATCCGAAATTTTTTGAAAGTGACAATTTGATCTTATTTTAAAAGTAACTCTTTTAAAAAATTAGTTATAATTTTTATTGATATTTTAGAAAAAGATAAAAATTGATATTAAAAAATATGGATTAGTTAAATTTTAATTGAAAAGCAAAACGAAGCATTTATTTATAAATATATAAAAACGTCAATATGTAGTATTGTTCATAAGCTTTAAGCAAAACGAGCGTTTTGGTTGAAATGCTCGTTTCATTCTTTTTTTTTTTTTAATTTGTTTCTTTTTTCGGCTTTTTAACCACTATTTTTAAGGATTATTGTTGCTGCTCGTTCCATGTGTTGGCTAAAAGCCTTCCTGAAGAAATGCGTCGTTCCTTACTTTAGATGCTTTGGTGAATCCCATGTAAACATTGAGAATATGTTATCTCTCTCTGTCTTTCCTTTTTTTTTCCTATTTTTTTTTTCTTTTTCTTAGGCGTTAGTGAAAGACATTTCTTTTTCATTTTTCTTTTTGTTTTCTTACCTTCTGAAAACAAAATATATTCCTATATTTATAAAATAGTAGATAAAATAGGAGATTGGAGATTGGAATTGCTTTATCATCAAAAGAGAACATTTTTTTGTATTCCATACACACACACGGATATATATATATATATATATATACGCATGTATATTTTGCTTTAGAATATTGAGTTTCCTCTTTTACTTTAAAAAGTTTTGTTTAAACAACAGGAAAAATATTTCTTGCCTTCTAGTTTCAAAATAAAGTTAATAGAATTATTTCATTTTGGAATTTCATTTTTCTTTTTATGTCATTTTGCTATTATTTTCTGGCATATTTATGTTAAATTTGTGTTTAGATTAAGTTTTCTTGTTTAGAAATTGCCTACTTTTGTCTACTTTGGGAATGATCATCCGTCTTACTGTAGTTGTAGGAATTCATTATATAGGAAATATGCATATATCCAATATTGTTAAGGATAACCCCTCCTACAACTTGTCATATGAGAACTCAGGTTTAGGAATGTATTAGCATTTTATCTATACTTATTTTTACTGCAAAACTTTGAACAAGTAAGTATAAATGTTGCGGCTAGCATATTGTTCTACAGCTAAAAATATTTGTAAAAATAAACTATTTTGCTTTTTTTAAACTTTATTTGCAGATGCATGTGTGTATGTGACTTTATATATAAATTAAAATGTGTATAAAATATTCATATCGACTCTTTTTTTATTTACCTTTTACTTCATTATTATATTTTCAAAACGTTTTTAGTTTTCTTTTTCCAATCATTTTTTTTCTAATTGCAATGTTTTATTTTTAATATAGCCAACAATGGGATTAAAACTTTTTTTGAGATAATAAAATGCAACTCTATATATTTTGAAAAAAAAAAATAAATAAGTTGTGTGTTATTATCTTATTTATTAGAATGTTTGACTTTGTTATTATTATGTATTTTATAATTGTATCGTGAAGTTTAACTCTTTAACTTAATTTATTAATTTATATTTTTTTTAATCTCTAAAAACTATTTCTTTATATTAACTGTTATGAAAATTTTCGTCATGATCCAACATGTGCAACACATGTGTCAAAACTAGTATATATATAAATATGTGTGTGAGTGTGTGTGCACGGCCTAAGGGAGTGAACAATGGTAGTTGCACAAACGGGAGAATTCGATGTTGTATGTGGACCAGCATTAGCATTTGAGTCTTTTTCTCAAAGAACACCTAAATTATCATTTTATAATAAGAGTAATTGACCTAAATGATCCCTGAACTTTTTAAGAGATGATATTTTAGTTTATGTTCCTATTTTTTTTGGTGTTGACCATAAACTTTCTAAAAAAGTGACGGTTTGATCCTTTCCGTCCACATCAGTTAAATTTCTAATGGAATCTTACTAAATTGATTAATTTTTATACTAAAATGAATAAAATATCATTCATTCTCTCTCCATCTCCCTCTAACCTTTCTCTCTGCTTTTTCCCACCCCCTCCTCCCTTCTCTCTCAGTCTGCCCCTTATCCCCTACTAGGTTGCCCCTTCTCTCGATTCCGTTGCCCCCCTCTCGCTGCCGTTCAGCCGCTACCCCCACCCCCCTTCCCCTCCCACAACCGTTTGCCTCCTGTAGTAAGGTCAAAACAACATGTACTAAACTATATGTCATGTGATTCCATTTAGTGAGCAAACATTACAGTAGTAAGGTCTCTTTTCTTTAGATTTACTACTCCCTTTTAAATATTAAGAATTAGTACCATAATTCTAAATCACCTAAGAGCAATAAAATCACAAAAGAAAAATAAACAATCACAGAATATGCAAATTTTTATACAGGTTCGCCTTAATATGAGACTACGACATGTTTCAATGGCTACAAAAATTCACTATGATAATCAACAAGTTTGCAAGAGAAATTCACACCGTCACACTATGTGTTTTTTCTAACCTCTCTAATAATGAAACCTAATAACAATGCCATATTTTCCTAGTTGACAAGAGAACAAACCAAAACTGCTTAGCATTTAACAAAACCCTTCATTTTTGGCATTTCATCGAATATATAGAGTACCAACGTCAATGCTAACAAAAAAAGAACCCAAACACTTCATTCTTGAATATGGTGTTGACACCGACAAAACCATTGAAGAATTAAAGAATTTAAACAAAAAAAAAATCGAAAGTTTTGGAAACCAAACAACTTGGGAGATTCATCCAGACAATGTGTGTGTGTGTGTGTGTGAATAAGGGTAGTTGCACACACGGGCGAATCAGATGTCGTATGTGGACCAGCATTAACATTTGATTTATTTTCACAAATAACACCTAAATTATCATTTAATAATAAGAGTAATTAACCTAAATGATCTTTAAATTCTTTAAAAGATGATATTTTAGTCTCTATTCTTTTTTTTTTTTTTTTTTTTTTACCGTGTTGACCCTAAACTCTCTAAAAAGGTGATGGTTTGGTCATTTCCATCCACATCAATTGAATTTCTAGAATTTTACTAAAATAATTAATTTTTATGCTAAAATGATTAATTTTTATACTAAAATGACTAAAATACCCTTCCATCTCTATCTCCCTCCCCCATTCTCTCTGTTTTCGCCCACCCCCTCCCTCTCCCTCTCTTTCTCTCTCAGTTTGCTCCCCCACCCCCCCATCCTCAACTAGGTTGCCCCCTACTCCCTCTCTTGGTTTCGTCATCCCTATCTTGCTACCATTTGGCCCCCACCCCCCTCCCACAACTGTTTGCCCCCGCCTAGCAACTAGGTGCCCCCCTCCCACCTTCATTTGCCCCGCACCCTGCAATTGGGTCATCATTTCCTGTCACTGTTCACCCCCACCCCGCAACTGGGTTATCCCTCTTTCTCCCCAATTAGCAATATGGGTTTTTGGGCCCCTCCCCCCCTTGTGACACCAATGCCCCCCCCACGGCCCCTCTCTTCTTCTGATCTAGTTCACCCTCTATGATACCCGAGAAATTCATAAACTTAATTCATGAACTCTTATTATGGATTTCCTTCATTAAATATACTTCTAATGAATTATTTTGATAAATATCAAATTTCAAGATAATGAATGATTGTATATGTATTATCAGTGTGATGATGTCGATGATTTAACAATATTGAGATTTTCTATTTAAATGAGAAATTTTAAATACATAATAAATGAGCTGAACGACATATAAATGTATACGAAAAATTTATTATGTCGTATTAGAGGGATAATGTTAATTTTTAGGAAGAACCTCGATTTTTATTAGTAGGTTAATTTAATGATCCTAATATTTATTTTTGATTATATCAATAGTTAAGTTTTAAGAGTATAATTGCGAAATTAATATGTCACATAGATAGAAGATGAGTTATTAGTATTTACTCTTAAAAAATCTAAATGTGGAAGATTGATCAAGAATTGTGCTTAAGTTTGAAATCAATTGTGTAGATTTTATGTTAAAGAATCCTAGGCAAATCAATGGCCAAACTTTGAATGATAAGTAACCAATGAGAGCTCAAGGTAAGGATTGATGTGATGGAAAATCCAATGAATAAGAATAAGGATGACAATCTTGGATCAATGGTGGAAATTGGAAGAAAGAAAAACAAAATAAAAATGAGAAGGCAAAGGGGGGATCCGGATTTTTGGGCCAAAAAGCAAGAAGAAATTTGAATAAATGAGAAAAAAGGAAAATGGTGCATGCATGCAACCTCTTGTAAGAGATGACATGGTTTATTTTGACAAGTTGACCAAAAAAAGAGACAAGTGAAAGTGACCCCTTGTCTCCACTTTGTTGAACCAAATTATCATCCCAACACTCTCCCTTTAAGTGGTGGCAATGAATGGGAGAATCAAGTAAAAAAATTTTAATTTTACCCCTCAAAATACAGCTCCTTTAAAGTAAAAGTTAGTTGAAAACAAGCCCATAACATCTCATTTTATTCTCATACAAGTTAAGCTCAAAAACCCTAACTTATCTGGTCACTACCAAGCTCAAAACAGAGAAAAGAACTACTAACACTATTTTCTGACTCCAACACCCCTCTAGCACCGTCTTTCCTCCATTTTCAAACTCTAAGCAACCTCGTTACCAAGTTCAAAGAAGTGTGAAACGGAGTTAGAAGGCGTTTTACTAGAGGTAACCTAGTGGTATTCTTTGTGTTCTAGTCATTTTTGGAGAACTGAAACATGATTTTTAGTTATAATCTTGTTAGACTTCTTCCTACCTAGGAAAAAGTTTTGAAAAGAACTTTGGAGGTCCGATATCTTAAAGGATCCACGGAACATTTCGGTAAGATTTATGAATTTTGTTAAAGCTTTGTAGTTGTTATGGTAATATAGCATGCATTAGAAACTTTGGTATGAAAAATAAATTATATGATAAGAATCTACAGAGGATAAGCTTCATTTTAGGCTCTGGAATCAGTTGGTTTGTTTTTGGATGTCTAAAGTTATGTGCATTTGAAGTTGTGACACAAAATTAGAGAGAAAATAAACCTCTGGGGTACAGTTTAGCCACAGATTTTATGTACTCTGAACCCTTTAGTCTCAAAATTTTAGATTATAAGTTATATATCTAAAACTAGATTTTTTAAACTTTCCAATAAGATATCATACACCTTGAACAAAAAAATGTTCAGTTTTTGGTGAATTTTACAAGTTTAGACTACAAATCGAAAGTCTTTGCTCACGGTTTTTGTATATTTTGAGTTAGTAAACCATAATGTTTTACAAAATTATTCTTCTCATATGAAATAGACACTATAAGCTTTCTAATAACATATCTTTTGCCTTATTTGGACTTATAAGTGAATTGTTATAATTTTTCTAAGCTTATCCATTAATATGGACTTGTGGTACAAATATGGGACCAACAAATGTGGAACCAACAGTAACAAAATCTAAGTTAATGAGATACATGCGTTTGAAACAAAGATGTACATAAATTTTAATAAATCACATAATATTATATTGTAATCTGGTATACTGAGATTTTACCATAAGACACTTAGAAAAACACTCACATTAATGTTTGAAATACTTTAAATGTTGGAAAACAAATGATAAAGCTTTCCAACAAGTTATCAAGTGTCCAAAATGAGATTATACACACATATAAATAAATCTTACAAATTAAAATCATGCACCGGTAAAATGATTAAATATTAAAATGTAACATTAGGGTAAGTAATAATATATGAACATATTTAATTATGAAATGAGTTGGTATTAAGTATATGATTAAATAATGTGAAAAATCCTAACTTTATAAAGTTGAATTACAAGTTTTAAATGGGCTAAGATAAAATACACTAGAGAGTTGCTGGACATATACTAAGAGACTACCTTAGCCCAACTAAATGATCATAACTAAAGGGATTGGGCCTTATAAGCCTAATAATATATGAGAGGTATACACTTAGGTGACTTCTTGTCACATTGATTAATTAATTAATTAATAGTCAAACGTAATTAATAAAGTAATTGATTGATTGATTGATTAATAATTAATTAATTAATTGTAAAAGCTAATAGGTGATAATTAAGATTATTACGTTGAATAACTACACAATTATAATAAATGATTAATTAGAGATTAATTAATCATTAATCGTTGATATAATCATCAAAATAATTATGGATGATTAATTAGAGATTAATTAAATATTAATTATTAGATTAATCAAATTATTAATTATAAATATCAGAATTAATAATTATTAATTATTAATTATTATATGGGAAAAAATATGTAAGTAACATAATTAAATTATTAACAATATAAATATTAACAAGTCAATTAAAATTATGTAATTTAATTATAATAACTCAATTAAATAAAATAATAATTAACTGCTACCTAATTAATTAGTTAATTAATTAACTAATCAATTAAATTTACAAAAAATTAAATTTAATTAATTAAATAGAAATTTATTTTAATACTTAATAATTAATATAAATTAATTGTTAATGTTAATTATGATATAAGTAAATAAAGCTCACTTGAGTTTATAAAATAAATAAATAAATAAATAAAGTAATATGACTATGATTCTATCTAATAATGAGATATTGTTAAATCATGATAATTTCTCAAATTTGCGTAGTATGAGATACAACTCCGGAAACTAAAGCACATAAGACAAGTAAGTACAAACCTCACCTACAACATGGAACAAAATTTTTTTCGTTAATAATATTCTATGTTTTCTATGGTTTGCCTTAATAAAATGATGAGTATATGAGTATGTATTGCATTAATAAAACATTTAAAGTGCATAATTTCTCTCATAATAATATGATCAACATACCTCACAGATATATATGTCATAATGATATATACATAATGATATATAAATTTACACATTGTCACAAATAATAAGAATGAAGCTAATAAAATATGGGATTAAGTGTCGTACTAACTTCCGATTAGTGAGAGGATATGATAAGAATGAAAGTTAAGTTATGACATTGGTGGTTGTTGGAGGGTCGCTTTCCCAACTGTTCATTGATTGCGCGCATATGGGTACGACATAGGGGCCCTTAAGTAGATAAAACATGTATATAATGAAGTATAATTGAACACACATAGATCACATACATTTTTGAACATTCATGATGTTACATGTAATGATATGATTTTATAAAAATGTTTTGTTAGATTTTGTTTATACTTGCTGAGTGAAAGTTCATACGTGTATGTTCGAGCTGTCGGTAATGCGGGTAAGCAACTCGCTACTCAGATGTTTTGTGGACGGGCGAAGTTATGTGAAGGCGATGAAGTAAAGGAGCGAGATACCACCATGAATTTAATTTTCGCATTTAGACTTCTTAAATTATTTTGTATCGACTATATTTACAATTATATTTCTAATATTTTGGTACTACAAAATTAATAGGAGTACTTTACGAGAAAAAGGCTAAAGACTCTTTCTTTTTAACTTACATGAAATTATAGTCTTTTTTTTTTTTATATTATCTAAGTGTAAATTTGAATATGATATTTATTATCTAGAGGTTTTCAATTTTCTCAGTTAAAAACTTTAATAAATTTAACTTTTGTAGTACCAATATGGTTTATGTTAAAAAAAATATGTATTTTTGGAACCAA
Source organism: Ficus microcarpa (assembly GCA_025413485.1). Classification (NCBI taxonomy): domain Eukaryota; kingdom Viridiplantae; phylum Streptophyta; class Magnoliopsida; order Rosales; family Moraceae; genus Ficus; species Ficus microcarpa. Next base: position 25,302,353 of record CM046383.1, on the reverse strand, counting down.
ATATAAATAAATGTTAAGATTAAATTAAATAAGAATAAGTCAACTAGATAACAATCCGAAAAGTCGGGTCGTTACACCCCTCTTCCCCCTTTGATCTAGGTTTAGAGAAAAAAAAAAGATAGGAGAGAGAAAAATTAGAGGATACTTTTTTATTTATGATTTTTTTAATTTTTGTTAAAGTAATTGTTGTTAGATTATTAAAATATCCTCACAAGTTAATGAATTTGGATGGATTTAGACAGAAAATACCATGATGGTCAAAAATTAAGAGTTTAGGGTCATCTTGGTTAAAAAAAAAAAGAACATGAATAAACCGTCACATTTGAAAAAGTTTAAAAGCTATTTAGGCCAATTACTTTTATATTAACTTAGACTTTTTTAATTCTACACATTAGATTACCCAATTTTGCTATTGTTATATAAGCCATGTCCTATCAAAAATTAGACATAAATTGAACTCACGTAAACTTTAGTTAGGGTTAAAATAATAATTAAACAATCTTAAGAGAAAAAACTAACATCATAAATATATCTTGTGAGACTATATATCTTTGATGAATATACAATTTAATTTCAAAACATGTTTATGCCCCTTTTATGTAACAATCACAGAGTTCATGATAACATGACATGTAAAATCAAAAGTTAAGAGCTGACATGTTATATAATTCAATGGTCATTGATAACATAACCCTTAAAATTTGGCATTAATATCATTTTTGGTCCTTTGTATGAACCAATTTTCAAACTATTACTTTATTTAAGGTTTTTAACATTAATGTCCCCTAAACTTATTATTTTTAGCAATTGTCTCACTAACTTCTAATTTTGACAATTTAACCTCTGAACTTTCTAAATTGCTACACCATTTATCGAAAAATGGGGTTTTTAATTCCACCTAAGTTATACGTGAGCCTTTCATAATTAATTAAACAAAGAAGTAATCTATATGGGGTACATTATACCAATTTACCAAGTTCAAGGAATAAATTATCAAAAGTATAAAATAATGCGCAAATTCCCACAAGATGACAAGTTTGGGAGACATTTGAGCTAAATACCCAATTTATTTGTATAGAAGAGAAGGACTATTGAAAGATAAGTTTTTGGATTATTCTTTTCTATGTCCTTTAATATTGGAGTCATTTCCATTTTGCCTAAATTTAAAAAATTATTACATTGGCTTATGAATTTTGAATTAGCCCCTACTTTATCAATTCAATTATAATTTCAATTAAAAACATAGGGAAAATGCAATTTTTTTTGTTTTATTTTTTTTAATCAAAAAGTCTAGTTAAAGAGATTTAGTGGGACAAATTCAAAGTTTAGGAGAACAAATTAAGAGTTTTTAAAATTTAGGGTAAATTGACAACGATCCTAATATTTAGTGGTTACAGATAAATTGATAGCAGGGGAAGGAGTTTATAAGTCAAGCTCGTTTAGATTGGAATTTTCCAATTAAATAAAGTGAGTCTCCCTAGGTTAATCGGTAAACCGGTAAACTTAAAAAAGCTTTAAGTAATTGCTAGATTTTAGTTCCTAAAAAAAAAAAAAGCTAGACTTTAAAAGTTTAACATGTTGCTACTTATCACATTCATTAGACCATCTCTAATGCATTAATCTATGTTGACATTGTACTTATTATAAAAGAATGTGAAAAATAACATTATTTGACTTTAATCTTTAATGCATAATGTTATTTCTATTTTTTTTTATTACTATTATGCTTTAGAACTTGTAAAAATGAACTTTTAATATTTGAATAAATTAAAATGAAAAATCTTGCAATAATTACATGAAAAATTAAGACAATGACCAATAAGAATTAAATGCTAAATGTGACATTGACTATATCTTGTGATAAATATATCACAAAGTTTATCATTTGATAAGTTTGATACCAAAAATAACATTTTCTTATAGAGTAATTTTTTTATTCAAATGTCAAAATTTACCATCGACATACTAATTTAACATTGAATTAAATATACACTTAACATGGTAACTAATGATTAATTTTTAACAGTATTTAGGGTAGAAAAATAATTTTGAGACAGATTGATAATTTATAAAATGAATTTGAGATATTTTAAAATTAAGGAACTAAATGAGTAAGCATTTTTCTAGAACTAAAACTTTGTTTGGCATTTAAGTTTAATTCTAACTTAAATTTATTTTTTCATCTCAGCTTTTATCTTTTTCTGAAAAGTTAACAAAACTTATAACTAGTTTTTGAAAAGTCAACCAATTTTAATTTAAAATTTTAATCTCTAATTGACAAAACAAATGCATGATTAAACTTGGGTGTGTTTGTTACATAGGATTAGGACTAGGACTAGGACTAGGATTAGGATTATTTATCCTAGTCTTATGTTTGGTGGCAAAATTGGATTGAATAATTTATCTAAGAGTTCAAAAATAATCTCACTCCCATGGGATTAACAATCCCTAAAAAAAAAACATAGGTTTTTATCAATCCCATGAATTAGATTAGAATAAAATATTGCAAAACCCACAATCCCTTTGTCCAAACCCACCCACGCCCGAGAAAGAGGTCTATCGGAGCTCGCCACAAGCAGTGCTAATGGTTGCCATGTCCACCGTTGGAACTCACCAAAGCTCTCCATCGTGTTGGCAAACGCCTAGATCTCATGTGGCCTTTACCCTTGAATGGAATGGTGCCCATTGCAGCCCCCCCATTCTCTGTCGCCGAAGCTCTCCGTCGCCACTCGATCTCCATCTTCCCTGATCAACCTCTCGCTTTGCTCCCCACCCTGGAAAAGCTTGGTCACCGCTCCTTTTCCCCTTCGAAACCTAGACGCCGAGCCTCTTTCCTTGTGAAACTTAGGCACTGCCTCCAACGAGATTCTCCGTTTCTGCAATCTCAATCCCCTTTGATCACCGTCATAGTTATATCAAGAGAGAGAGTGGCAAAGACACATAAAAAGTACAAAGAAAAAGAGACTCTTTTAGAAACAATTATTATTATAATTATTCTTTAAGAATGCTAATACTTTTGCCTGTTTGGTGGAGTAGTTTGAGTTGGGATTTTTAAGTGCCCGTTTGGCACACCAACTCGAGTTGGGTTTTTTCAGTTCAAGTGGAAAGGATGGCGTTTGGTTTCTCAGTCCATCTTAAACTGACCTTTGAACCGTTGCACAGTAAACCCAAACGGGTTCACTGTGCAACTACAACTCTGATGTTCACGCGTCGCCCCATCGGTGATGCCGAACCACCACGCAACCCAGATCTCCTGGCAACGGCGAACCACCACCACGCGACCCCCTCCGGCGGTCACTGACTTGCGAAACACCACCCCCCGGCGGCTCCCCAACCTGTGAAACCACCCCCCACTCCCAGAACCCGGCGACGACCCTCCGCGAGCCGGATTTGTGTTGGTCGCGCTTGCAGCCCACCGGTGCGACAATCTCAAGTCATGACCCAGGCGAACCCCCTCCCCTCCGCTAGAAAAGTTTGCGCCGGTGAGCTCGTGGGTGACTCACGGTGGGTGGCTCACAATGGATTCAACCATCGAGCCCCCTCCTCCGCTGTAACCCATCGAGCCCTTGAAGTCGCGACCGTCGAGACTCCTTGGCCGTAACCCGTCGAGCCCCCTCAGCTGCGAGCCGTCGAGACTCCTCCACCGCGAGCCATCGAACCTCCGCCGTGAGCCATTAAGACCCATCTTGCTCGATGGATCTGGAATTTTTTTTTTCTGAAGTTTTTTCCCTTTTTTTTTTTGTTATGTAATCCAATGTAACAAATCCACACTTTGGGAGTTGAAATAATATAGCAGTATTTATTTTATGTTGATGTATTTTATAATTATGTAAGAAATTTTATAAAAATTTTTGATGTCTCAGGTTGATTTGTGATTAATTGAGCATATTAACATTTTAATTATTTCACTAATAGTTAAAAATTACAATAGGAAGGTAAATAAAATAAAAAGTTTGTTCAACTCAAATTTGTAACATCCAAACAGGGTCTTTATTTATTTTTTTTTAAATTATTCAACTCAAACTATTTTATCAAACACTTAACTTAACTCAAACTTTTCAACTCAAACTTTTTTACCAAACACTCAACTCAACTTAAACTTTTCAACTCAAACTTTTTACCAAACACTCTACTTTTAAACTCAACTTATCTTAACTCAATCTAAACTTCAAAATACCAACTTAAACTCTTCCACCAAACGGGCCCTAAGTTTCAATAGTAAATTTTTTTAAATTTTCAAAAAAGACAAAAAACTTTTTGGGAAAAAGACAAAAACTTTTTAAAAAAAAGATAAAAAAAATTTGAATTAAATGATTTGAATGGTTTCACCAAACACCCTATGAATTTTTTTTTTTTTGGAGATAATATTGGCATTAAGTTTTAATCTTATAATAAGTGTTTTTATTAGGATAAATTAATATATCAAATTAACTTATTCAAAATGATTTTAATTTAGAGGGTCTTTGGTATACCCATTCGGACTGTCCTTTTGCAGTTCAGTTGGGGCTGAATTTGTTTGGCGATTCCGTTCATCTTCAACCAGCATTTGACCCGTTATACAGTAAACCCAAATGGGTTTACTGTTCACCCCTTCCTCTGCAGCTGCTTCGGTCTCTTCCCTCCCTCTGCAGGTTGCAAATCTCTGCTTCGGTAAGCGAATCGCGAATCTCTCTCTCTCCGTTCTTCTTTTAGCTTCCCCTCTGTCCTGGAGCTTGTCGTGCAACCTCGCGAGGATGGAGACGCGCGCGCCCTCGGATGCGGCCCGGTGGGCCAGGGCCAGCCCGATGCCGCTCGATCCGCCGGTGATGAAGACATGGCGGTTCTTGATCGGGATCCTGACGGGGCGAGGCCGGACTATGACGTAGAGGAAAAGGAGGAGAGCGAGAGGTGTGAGGAAGAAAAGGAACCAAAGGTACGCCATCGCCATTGTTGGGAGCTTCGAAAAGGTCGTGCAAAGAAACGGTAGTGATGCGATTGATCTTCATGTTGGCCGTAGATACACCCATTTCGCATCTTGCAATGTAGTTTTTCTAGTTTGGTGTCGTTTTCTCATTCATTGTTCTTTCTTCAGGTTTATGTCGTTTTTAGTTGATGTCGTATTTAAGAATTCCTTTTTTTTTTTTTTTTTTTTCATTTTGTCCTTTAGGACTTATTATAACTCCCAATTATGATTTTTTTTTTTTCATATTGTTAGTTATTCCGGGATTGGAACCTTACATGTTTATCATAATTCGTGTTATTTTGATCAACTGAATTAATATAAATCGATTAAAATTGTTTTATTAAACTCCTAAAAACTAACTATGTTGCAATCAAAAGACTGAAAAAGTTGAAACATGAGATTACGCGACGGGTTTAAAGATTGAACTAGTTGTCTTCTCACGTATAGAATATACGGAAGAAATCCTAATTAATGAAACCTATTTAAGGGGGGGTTTTGGTGGAGTAGTTTGAGTTGAGATTTTTAAGTTTAAATAGCAAATTTTTTTGAATTTTTCAGAAAAGACGAAAAACTTTTTGGGAAAAAGATTAAAATTTTTTAAGGTTATTTGGTGGCGTAGTTCGAGAGGAGATTTTTAAGTTTCAATATTCCATTTTTTTTTTAATTTTCAGAAAAGACGAAAAACATTTTGGGAGAAAGACAAAAACTTTTTTACCAAACACTCAACTCAACTCAAACTTTTCAACCCAAACTATTTTACCAAACATTCAACTCAACTCAAACTTGTCAACTCAAACTTTTTTACCAAACACTCAACTCAACTCAAACTTTTCAACTCAAACTTTTTACCAAACACTCATCTTTTAAACTCAACTTATCTTAACTCATTTTAAATTTCAAACTACCAACTTAAACTCTTCTACCAAACTCCCCCTTAATTTAATCAAATTTAATGATTTATTAAATATTATATTACTTTTCTAAATATCTTATCCGACGGCTTATCAAACATAGAATAGAATTGAACATATTTCAATCAAATCAAATCCGATCCGATCCCTTAATCCAATCCACTTCAATATACCGCCATATGGAACAAATATAAAAAAATAAAAAAAGCATCGACGGTTGACCCACCAAGTTTATACTTAAAAATCGGTACAGGATTTTCGGAGCTAACCCATATTCTCTCAGAGCCACATCGGGTTCGAGTCTCTGACTCAAACAGACGGTTCTCCAAAATCCAACCCTAATCCTGCCGGACCGTCCGATCGGGCTCTCCGAAGTTTTTCCAAGAAGAAACACCAAAAAAAGTTTTCTGCAACAATCTCTGTAAGAACCCAATTTGAATTTGTCTTCAATTTTCCATTTTCAACACTTTTTTTCTTTCTTCTCTTTTGTTGGGTTTCAAAATTCTCAATGTAATTGCCGTAATTCTGATGAATATTTGGTATGACCCGTTTGCTGGAATTGGGTAAATGTGCTCAATTTGTGGTTTTGGAAAGCATATTGAGGATGAAATGGGGCGGTTTTTGTGCTCTTTTTTGGGTTTTTTCTTTTTTTCTTTTATTTGGAGAAATTGAAAATTGGGTCACTTTGAATTCTTCATAACTGTTATGGATAGATCATGGACACTAGCTGGTTTGGATTGATCATTGATCTGATGAAAGCTCAATTGTAGCCTTAAATGCTTGGGAATGTTCATTTCGTGGGAATTTATGGCATGTTTACAGAACCGTAATGGAATGCAAAGGGAAAGGTAACAGGTTTGGAAAGGAAAGCGAAAGGAGTAAGAGAAGGTCATTGATTTCTTTTTTAGTGTTTCGATTCCATTTAAAAGCGACCCATTTTTACACTGCGTGACCATATAAGTCGTGCAGTGTAAAACTGAAATAAGGTTATTTTGATAATAATACTTTGTGAGATTGTCATTTTGGCGAACTTCCCAACTTATGATAAGGGTATAATTGGGGAATCATTGCCAAGGGATGCTAGGATTGACTTCCCTTTTCCCATTTTTTATTTTGTGTAGGGTCCAACAAACTTGCTTGATTTTGTAAGTAAACACATGATTAAATGAGAAAGTGAAACGCTCCTCGCTTTCTTTTTTCCTTTAATGTGAAGTAAACCGTCCTAAATGTGATGATGAAGTCTTTTTGCGATGTTAATTCACAATTAAATTTTTATGAGTTGAGGTTCTGATTTGGTACATTACTGATTACTAGAGCAACATGGTTTAAAACCTTCGTATTCTTTGAGCACAGAGGCAAGAGAATCTTCATTTGAAGTGGGAATAAGGCAGTAATTTTTGTAAGCAATATGAATTGCCATGACAGAAAATCAAGTAGGAGTGTTATGTTTGGTTTACTTTTGGCCCTTTAGCAGCAAGAAATGAAAATTTCCTCTTGGGTAGTGGGAGACTTCTTTCTTGTTCATATTTTGAATCTTGGTTGTGAAAATAATTATGGAAAAAAAGTATTTGAAATCGTAGAGAGAAAATGAATGTCTCAGAATTGAGTTGTTTACCTCCATCGACTTTTATATGTCTATAAAACCATCTTTTTACAATTATTTTGATCTAGTGGTTATGGTTGCTGAAAGCATTTTTCTTTATAGCGATTGCGTGAAATTGTTTTTACAGAGTCTTGATTGTCCGGTCATGTTTTCATTTGGCGTGGTTTACACTGTTTAATGACTCCATAGTCTCCTTTGTTGTTTGAGATTCTAAAGATTAATTTCATCCTGTTATTTCGTTTGATTTTTTTAGCCTGTAGATTGTATTTTCTTACCTGATTTCATATGAATGTGCAGCATTCAGTTAATTTTAAGCCTCTGCAATGGAAATACCGAATGATTCAGCAACTAAGAAACCAAAGAGGCTGACATCTGTTGTATGGAATCATTTTGAAAGGGTGAGGAAGGGTGAAACTTGTTATGCTGTTTGTGTCCATTGTAACAAGAAGCTCAGCGGGTCAAGTAATAGCGGTACCACGCACCTGAGAAATCACTTGATTCGGTGTCTGAAAAGATCCAACTTTGATGTGTCTCAACTACTTGCAGCAAAACGGAGAAAAAAAGATAGCACCGTTAACCTTACAAATATCACTTACGACGAAGGCCAGAGAAAAGATGACTATATGAAACCTGCAATGATTAAGTTTGATCAAGATCAGAAGAAAGAAGAAATAATTAACTGTGGTAGTGGCAAGTTTGACCAGGAACGTAGTCGATCTGATCTTGCTCGTATGATTATGTTGGATGGTTATCCACTGGCCATGGTTGATCATGTTGGATTCCAAGTTTTTGTGAAGAATCTTCAGCCGCTGTTCGATGTTGTCCCAAATAGTGATGTTCAGTATTCCTGTTTGGAAATTTACGGGAAAGAGAGACATAAGGTGTTTGAGATGATGAATAGATTTCGTGGGAGAGTTAATCTTTCCGTTGAAACGTGGTCCTCCCAAGAAAATATCGAGTATTTGTGTTTGACCGCACATTATATAGATGAACAGTGGAGACTACAGAAGAAAAAAATGAATTTTGTTACACTTGATTCTTCTCATACAGAAGACTTGCTCTCAGAAGTAGTTATTAAGTGTCTTACCGATTGGAATATTGATGGGAAGCTGTTTGCTTTGACATTTGATGACTGTTCCACTGATGATGACATTGCTTTAAAGATTAAAGATCGGATCTCTCTGAACAGGCCTCTTTTTGGTCATCAATTATTTGACGTGCGCTCTGCTTCACATGTTCTGAATTTAATCGCGCAAGATGCCATTGAAGCTCTAGAAGCGGTGATTCAAAAGATTCGAGGAAGTCTCAGACATTTAAAAAGTTCACAAGTTACACAAGGGAAGTTTAACGAAATTGCTCAAGAAGTTGGAATCAACAGTCTGAAAAAATTAGTTCTGGATTCTCCAATTCGATGGAACTCAACATACCTCATGCTCGAAACAGCCTTAGAGTACAGGGCTGCATTTTCTCTCTGGCAAGAGCACAATCCCACATACCTATCATCTCTGACTGACGTGGAATGGGGCTGGGCAACTTCTGTCACTGGTTATTTGAAACTCTTCGTTGAAATCAGTAACGTCATTTCAGGCAACAAAAGTCCGACTGCAAACATATTTTTTCCTGAAATTTGCGATATTCATATTCAACTAATTGAATGGTGCAAGAGCACGGATGATTTTCTTAGTTCCGTGGCAGTGAAAATGAAAGCCAGGTTTGATAAATATTGGAGCAAATGCAGTTTGGCTTTGGCAATAGCAGCAATTTTGGATCCTCGGTTTAAGATGAAGCTTGTGGAGTATTACTATTCTCAGATTTATGGTAGTACTGCCCTTGATCAGATCAAGGAAGTTTCCGACGGCATTAAGGAACTCTTCACGGCATACACTATCTGCCCGACCATGGTTGATGAAGGATCGGCATTACCTGGAAGCAGCTTACCTGGTACGAGTCATGAGACTAGGGACAGACTCAAGGGCTTTGACAAGTTCCTCCATGAAACTTCTCAGAGTCAAAGTTCGATATCTGACTTGGATAAATATTTAGAGGAACCTGTCTTTCCTCGTAATTGTGAATTCAACGTGTTAAACTGGTGGAAAGTCCACACACCAAGATACCCTATCTTGTCTACGATGGCGCGTGATATTCTGGGAATTCCAATGTCCACAATCTCCCCAGAATTAGCATTCAACACCAGTGGTCGAGTGCTTGATAAATCCCGAAGTTCATTGAGCCCAGATACTCTAGAAGCTTTGATTTGCACACAAGATTGGTTGCGGGCGGAACCTCTTGGTACTTGGGCTACTTCTCTATTTAACTTGGCCTTAAGTTCTTACATGCACTTTACCTATTCTCATTACGTCTATTTTTATTGCTGTATCAGATGTCAATCCCCTCGCAATCCATGCTGCTCGACCGCTTCTTATCGGATCAAGTTAATTATTCCATGGTATGCTTGTTCTGTTCTTTTCTTTCTAAAAGATCCTCGTTTATGTTGCTAACATGATCTTTACCCATTTACTGAAACTGGCGTCATGCCTTCGTCTTGAAAGGTTGAAGAATCTTCTATCACCCGGCTTTTCATTGTGGTGTCCAATTTCATTTGACACTCGGCCTTATTCGCATAGCTGGTGTGGTCACTGTATCCGAATTTTTTTTTGCATGTATGTAATACTCTTCTAGATAATAATGTTTATAGGTTTATAATCGATGATGTATATTTAATGTAAATTTCGGGAAATTAGCTTAGATAGAAAATGCTTGAAATAGAAATCCCCTCTTAATTCTTACCAAGGTTCTAACTCTTATCTAGAAGAGTCTTGAAGTAAAGACTGCTTAGATGATGAATTTCACCATGAGGGCTGTTTTTCCCATCACTAGTTTTTGAAGCTTTTCGATCCGCTAGTTACATCCTTCTGACCGACCCACTTCGTATTATGTAAATCTCGTGGATCCAAGCTTTTCGATAGCATATGCTTGGAAGAGAAATCCCCTCTTCTTCTTACCAAGGTTCTAACTCTTATCTACAAGAGTCTTAGCCTTCTGTTGGTTGGGATGTCATTTCTTGAAGTAAAAAGATTGTTTAGATGATGAATTTCATAATGAGGGCTGTTTTTCCCATCTTTAGTTTTTGAAGCTTTTTGATCCGCTTGTTACATCCTTCTGACCGACGCGCTTCGTGTAAATCTCGTGGATTCAAGCTTTTTGATAGCATATGCTTGGAAGAGAAATCCCCCTCTTCTTCTTACTAAGGTTCTAGCCTCTATTGGTTGGGATGCCATTTCTTGAAGTAAAAAGATTGTTTAGATGATGAATTTCACAATGAGGGCTGCTTTGTTATCTCTAGTTTTGGAGCTTTTTGCTCTGCCAGTTGCATCCTTCTGACCGACCCGCTTCACGGAATGTAAATCTTGTGGATTCAAGCTTTTCGATAGCATAAGCTTGGAAGAGAAATCCCCTCTTCTTTTTACCGAGGTTCTAGCCTCTGTTGGTTGGGATGTCATTTCTTGAAGTAAAAAGATTGTGTCGAGGAGAATTTCACAATGAGGGCTGCTTTCCCATCTCTAATTTTTTGAAGCTTTTCGGTCTGCTAGTTACATCGTTCCGACCTGTTTCGTAGTTTGTGTTGGAGCAAAATTTCGTTCAATACCAAATGAACATTCTTGAACTAGAAAACAAGATCAAACAAACAAAATAACTAAGAACGTTAAGCAATAATACAAGAAGACATAAGAGAACACAAGAGAACCTCCAGAACAATATAAAGAAAACTGAAGTCCGTTATAATTGCTTCAAGGTTTTGTATTGAGAATTGTGTCTTATCCTTTTTCCTCTCGATTCGAAAGAATTTATAGTACATTGGGAATGTAGGAGTTTAATTCTCCCTATTAATTTGAGAGTTTATTCTCTCCTTAATTATAATGAAACTGATTATATTCTAGTGATTTAATAATGTCTTTGATATTAAATATGGACAATTGAGTTCCCTTTGTAAACTCATGTTAATTGACGAACGTTAGTTAGTTATAGACGTTTGAACTTCTCTTTCTGAAGTCTGATATAACTTTAAGAAGGCTCCTACTTTGGTGGTCTTCTTTCTCATAGATAGGTAGAACTTGACTTAGTTTATTTTCCTACTTTGTAATTAGGTAGACTCTTACCTATATTGATTTGAGTTGAAGTTATTTTAAATGATTTTTATATAATGACAAAAATACCAGTTAATAGTTTGTATATGAAAAATAAAATAAAATAAAATTCACGGAATTTCTTCTCGATGCTTCCATGGTTTGAATCCACGGTTATTATGGATCTTGTTATGTTGATAATTCTTATAGACTGTTCATAGGAAAGATAGAAAGAGCTAGTATAAAGTTTCCATGATAGCAGTTGCTAGGAGATGGTTATTTGTGCATTTTCAAACTTCGTTGCTTATAAAAGCCAAATAAGACGCATCCAGTTGATACTTTTATTTTCTCTCAAGACAGAATAAACAATTGGAATCATAAAAGAAATCATTTTGGCATTTTGTTATGAAAATATGAAGATTTTTTTTTTCTTGGGCCTTATGGTTGTAAAATATTCTCTTTTGGAAATATGTGTCGTACTCTTGTTTTTTTAATAATTAAATTGAATTTTTTCGGTTCAAACCAGACACCAAACAAAAACTTATTTGTTTTTACTTTTCAATATTATTATTATTATTTATTTTATTTTATTTTTTTTGGTAAATCCCTATTGTTTTTTGTTTTGCACAGAGTACAAAGCCCATCAAATCTGGAGGGTTGCTACTCTGTCTAAACTGGTGAGGGGACCAGAACTTATTTTCAAGGATGATCCCTGCAATACTGAAATCTTCTGATTCTTTTTTAAAAAATAAAAATAAAAGTAAAAATAAAAATTGAAAAAAGAAAAATAAAAATAAAAATCCTATTGAGTGAAAAAAATAAAAAATAGGAAATCAATTGAGGCCAACGGATATCTAACATTGTTTAAGGAGTACTTAATCTACTCTATTAGTAAGGTATGTTTCACAACATTGGATGGGGTTATAATCACATCAAAATGAATAAATATGCAAAACTTAAGGGGGTGTTTGGTGAATGAGTTTAGTTTAAGATTTTTAAGTTTTAATAGTAATTTTTCAAAAAAGATAAAAAACTTTTTTCAGAAAAAGACAAAAATTATGATGAAAAAAGTACAATTTAATTTAAAATAAACTTTAAACCAAACACCCCCTAAAATTCTTGATTTATTTAACGGTTTTATGCGGAAGTCTTACTAATAGGCATTTACTTATTAATTTATCATTTGTGGTAACTTGATTTTTTTGAGTCACAAGATGATATATCCATTTGAGTATAATTCATCTCTTTTGAAATCGAGGGTATATAATTAGGGGATTCAGACTCTTTACTTTACGGTGAAATCACAATATGTCGTTACTGCTAAATCATGCATACATTACATCTATTTTAAATTTGTATTTTTCAATTCTCTTTTCGCTACGAAGAGTGGATAGAAACTTGGGTATTTTCCGTACCAATTTGCAACTTTCTTTTTCCCCCTATGTGGGAATATGGATAAGCTCTCCACTAAGAACCCCAAAAAGAAAAAAAGGTCACCAGTAAATATGAATGACCCCATATGTTTTACAGATTCCGGACCATAGAATCTCATTCCAAATGTTCCTTTCTCATGCATGAGTGGGAAAAAGAACAAAGAGAACACTTAGTGCCCCCACCACCACGTTACTTTGATTTTCCCATGCTTTTGTAAGGGGGATTTTTTTACACCAAAATAGCATTACACACTACTCAAATTTTCATGCACTATAGAGTGTTGTGTCTGTTTTTTCTTGGATAAGCTTGCCCTAATTGTCCCCCCAAAATGTCGTCCACCATCCCTAGCTAGCCTCTTGCTCTACGGTTTTAGCCTAGAATTTGCCAAAATAACGCGCACCAAATATGTAAATATCTTTTTATGACAAAAAAGAGATCTGCAATGACTTCACGTGATCCACTAAATTACTGTTAGATTTCGCCTGCAATCACTTAAATAGATGTATTGGGACAACTTCGGATAAGATTGCAGAAATTATGACTCTAGTTGTGGGTGTAATCCTTTTCACTATTCCATTTTCTAGTAGTGGCGGAGGTTTTTTCCTTTTTTTTATTTTTTTTTTATTTTTTTGGTTCCGAGAAGTATTAGTTTGATATTACATAAATATTAAGATATCAATTTACCAATTTGACAAAACACAGATCATTAAGATGCAATTTTTCCTGTTTAAAAATGATTATCGTAAAAAGAGAAAAAATTGACGAAAAACTTTATGATTGTGATTTGGTAATTGTTTCACGCTTTGGCAGACATCTCAGGACAAGTTTCCACAAGATAGCGAAAATTATGGCTCTGCCTGTGGGCTTAATTCTTTTCTATTATTCCATTTGTACTTGTTTTACTTGTTAAAAAAAAAAAAAAATGATACCATCTTCATACTTGACCCAACGTGATAGGGGTAAGCAACAATTAGAATTTTCGATGAGATGATAAATAATTCTATCTCCGAACCTTTATCAGTTAACAGGCATGGGGCTCACAGAGTCTGTATCAATAAATGATATTTCTTGCTCGACAAATCGGGTGATATATGACTTGAACCCCTTACATGTTAGAAAAGAAGGCTTCGAATAAGATCTCTTTTGCCATCGTACCACCATTGGTAGTGGTGGTAACTGTTTTACTTTGGTCCCTTGGAGAATAAAAAAAATGTAATACATATTAATTCCTCCAATACTTTTTTTTTTTTTTTTTGGGTTACTTTCTATTTAAAGTCTAAACTCTCTTCAATGCAAAACCGAGAAGGCAATTACAAAGTAGAGAAAGTAGAAAAAGTAGGCTTAAACAGAACCAGAGATCATTCTTACCGCAAAAGTTGGCTTACAATTGATCTTCGTTCGATCCAACGGTCGTTGCGTGTTGATCTTCATTCATTCTACAAAACTCCTTTGTTCTTCTTCTCTTGCACCATGTTTGGTAGAGGAGAAAATTAGAAGGAAAAATAAAAATATTAGATGATGGATATTTTAGGTGATGTAAATAATTTGAATTGATGACGTGGAACAAAATCCATTTAAAAGCAAAAAAAAAAAAAAAAAAAAGAATAACTATATTTAAAATGGAATAGTAGGTCGTTTGGTGGCAATAAGAGAGAGAGAGAGAGAGGAAAAAAAAAATGAGGGGATAAAAGGACCGCTAGGGTCCTACTATTATTTTTTCTTTTTGTTTTTTGTTTTTTTGAAAAAGAGAAACATATTCATTAGTATTAAAAGAGAATACCAACTTCCATCCACAACCTTCTATCTATTATCAACTATAAGAAGTACTCATCATTAAACAGTTTATACTTGTAAACTTCACTGAGATGTTCAAAGAGAGATAATATGTAATAATTGTTGGATTTTGTTCATATATAAATTTAGTATAATTATTGGGTATCGACAACAAATGTGAAAAGTCCCACGTGAAAAAAGAATGAGAGTATAGAATATTCTATAAGTCTTTCCTATCTTGAAAGGTTGATTTAGTGACATGTGAAAGTGCCTATGTGGTCCTTGTGTAGCTCACTCGCATGCGCGTGACGTGGGTAGTGAGGCTATAGAGGCGCTTTTGGCACTTATTAGATGAACTTGACATGGGGTGTGTGTGCGTGACACGTGACGCGTTGTGATTAAACTGTTATTAAATATATTTTATATTTTTTTCGAATGTAAATTTAAATTTAAAAACATATATAATCTTTAGAAGAGTCGCATTTTTTCAAAAAAGATACGTTAATAGCAATTGTTTTTCAAAGGTTGTCACCAAAAGTTGTCAGATTTCTATAAAGAGTTCAGAAAAATCAAATTTCTATAACTAAAAATTTAAGTTCTCTCTCTCTCTAATTGTTATTCTTTCAGAAATATTGTATTTTTTTTTTCTACTTGAATTTTCACTGTTACTTAGTGTTAAAATTCGTTTAAACGCTTGTCATATCCTGAAAGTGATTCACTGTTCAACCCAAAGCAATCTCTTTTCGAGAGGAGGCAATTAACGCTTTAAGAAAAGCATATTCGTTACGTGTTTCAAGTTTTCGTTTTCAGAATTTTCCAACAGGCTTTACAAAGGGACGCACAAAGAGGTATACCGAAGATTGACCACACACATAACTCTTTTATAAATATTCAACAATTGATGAAAGTGTCCGCTAAAACCAATGTCAAGAATCTCATAGCACCAAGGCCACGTAAAAAAGGTCAAAAAATAGATTTAGGGAGTGAAAACATAAATGAAATACCAACCAAACGAGACAGACACACAAACATATACATAGGAGTAAAAGGCCATTGTTATTAAAAAATTAAACACAAAACAAAAAAAAGAAGGGGGACAAAAAAAAAACAACAATTATGAGCACCAATGACAAAGATTCCATGATGAGACAGCCATCAAGGACAACAATGGGTCAAGTTCAAGGGAAGAAGCAACGTCGATGCATCGTTAAATCAGCTTGCGTGCACCATAACGCCAACCCAACATAACATTTAGTTTACGTTTAGTTCACCAGTTGGAGATAAAATTTTTAAGCTGGAATTCATTGATTTTTTAAAAATTAATTTTAAATTTTGTTGATTTTTCATAAAAAAAAAAACAAAAACTAAAATAAAAAAGTATAATTTAGTTAGAGTTAAACTTAAAAACTAAACAAA
The DNA here is from genome assembly GCA_025413485.1 of Ficus microcarpa. Classification (NCBI taxonomy): domain Eukaryota; kingdom Viridiplantae; phylum Streptophyta; class Magnoliopsida; order Rosales; family Moraceae; genus Ficus; species Ficus microcarpa. The sequence goes on along the minus strand of CM046383.1, from coordinate 25,286,150 downwards.
ACCTTACAATATATAGCATTAGGTGTGACACACCATGAGGGATCAGGCCTTCACAAAGAAGGGATGCCGGAGAAGCTACGTGCCCAAAATGCATCAAAAAACAAGCACCCCGACACCCATTTTGTCTCAAATTCGGGACAATGTGTCTCACAATGGCAAACACCGCCCTCACCACCATCTCAACCTGATCAAGACAAGCTCATGAGCAAAAATACGAGGCCCGAAAACAAGGGACTCTCCAAAAAGTGATGCCAGGACTCCAACCAGAACGCTCCTTTTCTCTTTTGAGTGTCATTTAGATCCCTAAGGTCCTACCAACTTTTATCCATACCAAAAGCAAGGCTTTTGAAGAGAAAATTTGTTCCTATTTAAATGAAGAATCAAATTATCTATTTTATTTTCAAACTAAAGCAATTTTATGATTGAAAAAAACAGTTATTCATTTAATCACTTATTTTCTTTCCTTTTTATCCTGTTAAATGAAATAAAAATTATCTAAAAACAAAAAAACAAAAAAAAAAACAAAAGAAACCACAACTTAAAGCATGCGCTGTCATATAAATAAGAAAATATTTTACAAGTAGAATTGAACTAACAACTCTCTTTCCAAAGCCCTCTTTAACCCTCCTCTTTATGCCATTAAAACAAAGTGTTTTTGGCAATATTATCTTATTTTTATCTTCTAACCCTTTGTTTTGTTTTGCTCTTACCAAACATTTATAACGTTAATATAATCATTTAGATGGAATTCAAAAGAAAATCAAACCAAAATGATGTGAAGTGGATGCGGGACCGTACTTGAACTTGGTAAAAGACTTATAATTTGGATTTCAAAAAAGTGTCTGAGTCCGTCTATTAGATGTGCCTACAGATTCGTAAGAGACTTCTCAAAATAAGAGCTCAAACGGATAGTGTTGGAAGTAGATTCCCCGAATATGGTAATAGGTGGTATTTAAAAGAGTTTGATTACGTCTCTCCCATCAGTTCAAACTTTTAAAAGAAATAGTTGCGTCACTCGTATATCTTAACCTGTGAACAAAATTTGTTGCTCAAATGTAAAATAGTGCAACTGCAATGACCGAAGACACTAGTAGTACTAGTATTGATTTTCTTCTTTTGTAACGTATGGATATTCCCAAATTCCAAAACATATTCCATATATACTAAACGACAACAAATGTGTAACGTAAAGTTTTCATGAATGATCAGGCAAAACCCATAACAATTTCCACGCCTTGGACCCATTTTCCTTTCTTAGGAACCAAAAACGAGTACTCACGTGACTAGTTGGAATAATTTGGTCGCAAACTTTTTTTTAATTTTATTTTATTCATGTGTGTCATTTTCTATATGTGCAAATTTAGCAATACGTCAAATTTCCCAACTACACGTCAAAAAACTTTTTTCCTTTCTCTTGTAATAAATCGAAACACTTTATTCATTCAATCAAAAAAATAGAAAATATAACCAATTCAGTGTAGATACCAATTATTCAAACCACTACCACTTAAAAACAAAAAACAAAAAACCTTAATATTAGCTACAAACAAATTTTGTGGCAAAATGTCAAAATTTTGCAGCTAAAAAATTTCACTTCGCAGTGTCGTAGCTCTAGCTTGACACTAAAAATGTCTAGCTACAAAATTTAAATTTGTAACCAAAAAAAAAAAATTTTTTTTTTTAGTGAGTGTATATGCTACTACAAATCGAGGATTAGATGATCATAATTGTAAGAGTTTGATAATTAAAATCCATAAGAGCTCAAAATGGAGTATTTTAGTATGAGTAGGGTTAAGGCAATAAGTCATCCACGCTGTGCTTGGTTACTCATGGATGTTATCGTTAACCTTGTTTTCTCATTTATTTAAAGAGCTTTTGTTTTGTACTAATATATCCTGAACTTATCGTGATTTGACAGCTTCGATTCTGAATTTTTAGTTCCGATAAATAACTCAAAATTGAAAATTGTTTTATCGCGATATTAATTCAAAAGCTAACGAGAGTGACAGCGAATTGATGGAACACTCCATTATTTTCCGCACGAAATGCACCCCAAGCTTTTCGCTAGTTGGTAAATTAAACCCTAATTTTTGGGACCTTAATTGTTTTTCTCCGCGGATTCACCTCCGTTCACATTGGACTGCGTTGTCAAAAATTTTCAAATATAGGATTCTACATGTCAACGATTAAAAGCTTGGGGGTTCAACTTGTAAAACGACGGAACATTCAGGAAGCAGTGTTACTAATTACCCTTATGAAAATGAACTCATGTCAAAATAAGAACCAAGGGATTCTTGATGACTATACATAGAAAATCCAAGGGAGAATCATACATGACTTGTTGCTTGTATATTCTTTTTAAGCAAAAAATGCTTGTGTGTGTATATGTGTATATATATATATACACACACACACACAAACACGTACATCTACATATATTATCTATCTCGACTAGGATAAGATGTAGACTTAGGTTTGTTATTGTTTGTGGGCATAGGAAAAGACACTTTAGGACAATAATTGAGAAAATGGAAGCGAAAAGTATGGTGAATGTCTACATCGATTGCATGCCACATTTTCTACGACAAGGGAATCCCAAAAAGCCGAACCCATCGTTGCATGCGTGGAAATTTTTCTTCTTCTTCTTCTTTTAAATAGCCCCTTCTAGTCAACAATTCTCATTTTGGTCCCTCCAAGGGCCTAGCTAGCTAAGGCTCCAACTAAATTATAAAAGAAATCCTCACGAATCTCTCTCCTCCATGTTGTTTTCCCCTTTGCTAAATCTCTAGCTTTTACTTTTGGAAATTATTTTGGTACAAATGGTGAGAGAGGAATTATGATGTCTTTCTAGATATTCCGTGAAGTTTTGGTTATTCACGAAATGTGAGAAGTAGATGATTATCCATTTGTTCTCGAAAGAAATCGAGAACTATCTTGTTCTTGAAAATCTTTCAAGATCCATTCTTTTTTTTTTTTTCCCCCTCTCTTACATATGGTTAGAACCTCATTTGGATTCAAATCCAACTAAGATGTCCTCTAGATATCACAAAATGTGGAGAAAAAGACAAGATTGTGTCATGAGATAGGATTAGTAATTGAATATTGTAGGCGTTCCGTGACTTCAGCATTGTTCTCTAATAATACGTAATTAAATTCGTCACTCCAACATCGTTCTCTAATAATAAGTGGGACCAACTTGTTATTATTATAATAATAATTATTTTTTTGACAATGATGGCCTTTGCCTTGGGTGCTAGTCAAAGTAGTAAAAAAGGATAAGTGGGCAAGTGTGAGTGAAGAATTGAGTTGTCAGTAGGAATAGTCATGAGGCAGGGCAGGGTGGGTATGCTTCCCCCATTCCCATCCCCACCACCTTTTTTATCGCTCATACCCGCCTAATTTAATGTGGGTGTGGGGGTGAGTAATCCCCACTAAAGATGTTATACTCATACCTTACCTATTTATCCATTAAGAATTAAAAAAAAAACTCAAAACAAATTTCATTACAATTTTTAATAAAATTTAGCAATACAATCACAAATGTAATTAAAAAATGAAAACTGAAATCTTATAAACAAATCTAAACTGCAGAAATCTATAAACTAAATTCATAAAAAAACTAAAATATTAAAACACTAACAATTTAAATTTATATATAAGTATTTATAAACATAAAAATAAATTTATTTTTACAAGGGTGGATATAGATAGGTCAGGTGTGGATATGGGGGAGCTTCCCCCACCCCCGCGTAAGGGGTTAATCTTAACCCCCATATTCATCCCATACTCATATATTATCCCCATGCCCGCCCCTAATGTAGTGGGTCCTTGTGGGTACTTGCACCGTGGGTAAAAATGTCATCCATAGTTTTTAGTAATGATCAATTCTTTAATTTTTTTTTTTTGGTTGTTTAATTTTTTAAGCTTATTTTTTTAACTGTTTTTAATTGCTAACAATAAGTCAAGAATGAATTTTTAAAATTTAATAGAGAAAATCAGACAGTAATCACATGATAATATAATAATTCAAAAAAGAAAAACAAAATAAAGGTGCAAAATCATTTTTAAAAAATTCAAGGCATAAAATGCTCTTTTCAATGTCTCGGAAAACACTTGAAAATTATAATATTTATATCTAACGTAATTATTTTCGTAAATTTCAAGCTTTTATGCGATCTTTACGTGATTGTTATCATTTAAAAAATAAAAAATAAAAGGAACAAAGCTTAAAAAAAAAATTAAGTTTATACATTGGTGCAAATTTTTTTTTTTTTGGGAATTGAAAATATTTATTTATTTTTTCACACGTCGTACAATAAGAATGATAATTGCACTCAAGGTATTATTATTTTTTTAATTAGTGTGTTTTGCTCATAATTCCATTTTGACTGTTAATTTTGGTGACAAAATATTGACTCCCTATTTCAATACCGTTGACGGTTAAATTATCATTATATATATATATATATATATATATATATATATATCCGAGAACAATCCTTTACACTTTTCCTCATGCCTCTGTTGATCTAAGTGGAAAGCGTAGGGTTGTGAAATTTTCTGAAATATTGCCTGTCAAAACGTACTCAATTGCTCAACAGGTGATAACCTAGTGGCCACAGATAAAGCAGATGGTTAATGGGGACAAAGAACACCTCTGGTACAAAATCTTAAAATTGAGGATTAAAATGTAATAAAAAAAAAAAAAAAAAAAGAAGAATGAGAACGAAGTGCAACATTGGCAAGAGATTAGGGACTGGTGACATAAATAAGTCTTACATATTTTTACATGGATTAAGGTATTGATATGAAGTAATAAAAAAATCAACCCAAAAAAAAAAAAAAAGAAGAAGAAGAAAAAGAGAGAAACCAAGAGATTTTGAAAAGTTAATAATATTACTAGCTTAAACTCTTTGTCGAGAAAAATAGTATTTCTTTTTTAATAATAAAAGTAATATAATAATAATTATAATTGTAATTGTAATTATCTTAATTAGTTTGAGATGGTTTTGAACTCTACAGCTCTGTGATAATGAGAGAGTCAGAGATATATATATTTTTTTATTAAATATGAACCTAGTTAAATATTTTAATTAATAAATAGGGACACAATTATTGTTTTCTTATAAAATAGAGATAATACAAATATTTGATAATCTTCTAGGGGTAAAAGTTAATTTTTCAAAAAAATTGAGTGGAGCCTCATATTTAACTTTCCTTGTAAAATAAGACTTACAATTTGAAAAAAAAAAAAAAAAAAATAGGAGTCAAGCTTTAATATCCAAAATTGAGTTAACTATACGTTTTGGTATTGTTTAGGATGTAATCACGTATGTAAATATAATTAGATTATATCTATAACTATAAAACTGAATATTTTTTTATCTAATAATATTGTTTTTAGTTAATTGTTGTTTTTTAATCTAATCACAAAGTCATAAAATGGATGAGACTTGCATGCCGCCCATACACTTTTACATGACATTGTATGATTGGTGAACAAGCTAGTAGTGACTCATTTTCAGCATTACTAGTGCGTTCTCAGTACCTTTTTTTCTTTTTTTTTTTTTCCTTCTTTTATTTATTTTTATTCCTTATTAGAAAAAGTTTTAATATATTAATTATAAAATTCATCCAAACACCCTAGAAACAACCTTTTATTTTTAAAGCTATAAAAGGAGCCTTTCTTAACCACATAAATAAACAAAATTAAAAAAAAAAATTCTTTTATAGGGCATCCAGAAAAAAATTCTATCGATCTATATATATATTTATATGACACTGTTTTAAAATTTCATATTATTATTAATATTTTTTTATTTTGTTTATTGTTTCAGCGTCATATGAATTTAAACATATCTAAGATTCAAATATATGGAATATCGAGTGGTTGCATGTATAGTTTAACAATAATTTCACACGTGATTCTACCAAAAAGTGTAGAGTTTGAATCTACTCATTCCTATAATTAAAAAAAAATGCATTATTGATATAAAATACAATATCGTTGAAAGCTCAAAATAGAAAATTAAAAAAGATAACACTGCAATTTTTATTTTCTACTTTTTAACGGAGAATAGCGTTACAAGTGGCACAGAAATAAGAGACCAATCTTTTGCCTCTAAAAGAAAAAGGTTGCTTACAGAAAGCTCCAAAAAGTTACAAAATATAGGAACAAAAACTTTAGAAGGCTCATTTATATATGCTGTTGTTAATGTAGAAAAAGTTAATGAGGTGGTGAGCTAGAGAACCAGTAGTACAAAAAGTAGCAGATCAAATGCGATCTTAATTTGCCGCAAGCATCTCTTTTTTTTTTTTTTTTTTTAATATATGTATAATTTATTTATTTATTTTTTTGATTTTATTGATTTTAGCAATCGGACAATAATTGGAATCTTTGTTCCTTTTTTGCAAGTTGGCGGGCTAGTGCAAAGTGAATCAACATATAACTTTTTGTAAAGGTTAATAATGAATATTTGTAACTTTCTTGCTTAATTGCCACAAATGTAGTAAAGAAAGAACAAAAAGTCCCAAAACAAAAAAAAAGAATATAAAGTAAAGTTTGTGCTGTAAAAAAATTTTAACTCACGTGACAGCCAATCAGGGTGAGATATAAAGGCGCACACACATACACATATATATATATATGTACAATATATATATTATATGGGTGATTGTGTTTGGCCGATCACTACGCATGTTAATCGGGTCAAGGATCACAATAAAGCCCCACCAGAAAATTTCAAAAGCGTAAGCTCTAATTATTTACATAATAACGTCTGAGTAAATTAAATAATATACTTGTCTTGTTAGGCTTTTAGAAGTTGTACAAAGGTATGTGTACACAGTGTCACTTCCTTTCTCTTCCCATGTTTGTAAATCACTTGGATAAAGTACTCAACTTTATGTAGTGCGTTATCAAACCATCAAACGATTGGTGTAGCAGTTAGGATATGTCTTTCGTTTTTTACCTTCTCCTAACCAGGATGGGTTAAGTTTCAATACTTAAGGTCTCTATCCGGTAAATAGACCGTACAGCATTGCGCTTGTGGTGTTGGGAGTGAAACTAAAGAGCGACTTTCACAAAATCGTATTCAAACATAACACTTTTTTGTATCGGAAAGCTTGCCACTTTTTCTTACTTTCTTCTTTCTCCCTCCGTTCTCTTTTTCAGTCGCGCGCTGGTGACATCCCTTATGTTATTTGGTATGTAATTTAGGATTCAGCTTTGGGCTTTTCATGGAGTAGCATCGGAGTTAAATAATTAAATAAATGAATGAATTTAAGATAATTAAATCATATGCTATTATTAAAATCCCCCCATTAGAGTTTACTAATTCAAGAACACATGTGGTTAAAAGGAGGGAGTTGTTGATATCGTGTTGTTGAGAATTTTACGACGTGCGCCCACACATTGGTTTGTAGGAATTGAGAATAGTAAAGAAGTCTCTTTGATTAAAGCACTTTTCCCCCCCCTTTTTTACTAGAAGTGCTAATCCATTCCTATAGTAAGTGGATCATTACATTAGTTATTGCATAATGACATGTGTTAACATTTCTATGGTTTGACAAAAATTTTAAAATTCCACTTGCATGATTAGACAAAATTATCCTATGAGGATATCTTTACGTTTGATAACTGGCAACCCTGTAATAGAAGGTCTTCTCGGGTCAATATGCTATGTGATATCAGACTCATGATGATTTTAATGAAACTGAACTCACCCTCTAAATATAATTAGGTCATACTCTTTCTGTTCTTTTGATGTGGATCCCATGATTTCTTCTATAGATGATGAAAATGGAGAATACGATCGCACGGATGATCTCCTTTTTGATTAGAGAGAGAGAGAATTTAGGTCAAGTCTGTGACCATATTGAGCACAAGTTTCACATGTACACCGATCCTTTTATTTGTTTCTTTTTTTTTTTTTTTTGAATAATTTTTTTTTATTAATTAACACTAACCCTTAATCAGATGGAGACACATTAGAAGTATATAGGAGACCTTAACAACTATTGGCTTTCTATTTGGCCATTTGCTCTACCAGATGAGAATGGTGAAATCTTATCTTTCAAAATCACGTATTTTCCTCTCGATTCACATCACAAATATAACAATCTAATGCTTTCATTAATTAAGTGGAATTAGTTCAAGCAAGGTTTTTTTTTTTTTTTTTTTTTTGAATGACATAATTTTTTTAATAAAAAATGTTAATAGACAATATAAAGATGACGTGTGATTCATTTTCTCCTAAGAATTGGGAAAAAGACTAGTATTGGATTTGACTTGTCTTTTTTGTATTATTTAAAATTCTAGTGCCCGTACTCAACTTGTAAAGATAAAATTGAAAAAAAAAACCTATTTAAAATTTCTCACTATGATCCTTCCAAAATACAATAACAAAAGCCTATTTATATATTTATTGAAATAATTATCATTGATTTATTAATGCTTTATTTCATCGTAACATTAAAACCATGCATATGAATAAAAAGCACTACTTCCCTCCAAGATTTATTTTAGTACCAGAATACTCCTAAACTTTGAAAAGTAATACACAATTGCCTAGAAGTTGAAAAAAAAAAAAAAATTACAAGAATATACTTCTTTTGTCAAGCCCACTTCAATTTATTTTTCAAGTGTTAGGCACGTGAACTTGGGTTAATTAGCAACATGTTAAAAAAACTATTTTCTCTTTCTTTACAAAAATTAAGTTAAAAATGATAAAATTGGATGATGGCTCACAACTCTTATATACATAATTTTTCTAACTTTGCAAAAAGTGATAAATGGTTTGTGGGATGAAATTTTGATTTGTATTTATATCCAAAAAGTTTGCAAAAGGATGAAATTCAGAAATGTTTTTCAGCATTTAAATGACAGTTTTTTGTAGTTTACACATTCGTATTGTCTACATAATTTCCTCTTATGTGTATCTGTTTTATCTTTTGTCTTATGGTAATTATCTCTGTGTAATAATGGCCTTTTATGCGATAGATAAATATTACATTTTATTTATTTATTTATTTTTCATTTAAACCCCTTTTAATGGTGATGGTTTCTCCACTGTCATGACTTATGGTTTGTTCACCATAATCGTGTCTTGAGAGTTTGTTTGTTACACTAGACTTGTGTCTATGTGGAGTGAGTGGTGGTCTTCATATTACGAGGCCCTTGCTCTCACTCAATCGGAGCATCTATTGATTGTAGAGGTTTCTTAAAAAAGAGTCTTAGTCGTACTCGATTTTAGTGTGCCGAGATATTTTCCTGTTTTCTGACTCATACGCTTTTCCCTTTAAACGCTATCAGATTTCACTAATGGAACCATTTTCAATAACATATAGTGTCTATCGTATTGCGGATTTGTCATGTTATTTTATTTAGTTTATACTATTTTATTAGTGTGAATGATATTCTTTAAAAAAAAAAAAGAAAGTTAAAATGATATTGTGCAAATATCCTTGAATGTATTTGTAGCAAAAGTTTTTTTCCTTTGTTTTTGTTTTTGTTTTTTTTTTTTGTCAAGGTATATTTTTACCCCTATAAAACTAATCCTGAATTTAAAAGCTACAACAGTACTAGATTGGTAAGTGAGAAAAGAAATGGAAAGATAATTAACATTTTAATTCCAATGTTCGTACAATAATAGAATATCACGTACGAGACCTATGAATCCTTTTTATCTCTCAACATATTTTATTTTATTTTTCACTTTTCTCTCCTATCAAATAATCAATATTTTTTTCTTAAAAATAAATAATAAACAATTGTATTTTCTCTTAAAATTCCCCCCCGCTCTCTTTTACTTTTTCATTTTTTATTTTTTAATTTCATCACGCTTTTTGTATATTTTGAGCCACGATTGTTTGATCCACCAATTGAACCAACCTAGATAGGATACCAAAAGAAATACATTATATAGAAAGAACTGAGTTTATCATTAGTTATTGATTCAATAATTTTGGTTCGTTTGATATTTTAACTCAACTCCAATTAAATTATACTTTATTAGCTTAATTGATATTTTTTTTTGAAAAGTTAATAAAAATTAGAACTAGTTTTTAAAAAGTCAATCAACTCCAACTTAAAAATTTCATCTTCAACTAATGAACCAAACACATGCTTAATCTTCGATGGAACTATAATTTAAAACAAACATTTCTCAACTTGCGTTTGGACATCAAATTTGAACACAAAAAATTCTAACTCAGTTTTTTTCCCCCTTTGAAAAGTCAACAAAATTTTAGGGTTCATTTGGTGTTTTGGTTGAGTTTGAAATGAGATGAAATTTTTTAGTTTAAATTGATTGACTTTTTAAAAATTAATTATAAATTTTGTTGACTTTTCAGAAAAAAACAAAAATTGATATGAAAAGGTACAGTTTAGTTGGAGTTAAACCTGGATGCCAAATATAAGCTTCACTAATTTTTTACAAATCAACAATCTCCAATCTCCAATCTCTATTCCAAACCAATCCACCAAACAGACTCGTTTGATTTCGCTCAAGTGGCTACAAGTGTTTATCATCTCCTCAAGTTTTTTAATTAAAAAAAAACATTTTATTTACTCATAAGACCAAAAAAAGATAAGTTATATTTTCCCTCTAAATTTTAAGTCTTGTTATAAAATTCTCTCTAAACTTTGATTTATAACATTCTTTTCCCCGTGGACTTTGAAAAAGTTTGTAAACTTTCCCCTCAATTAAATTTTTGACCAAAAAATGCACATGATACTCTTCGTAAGCATGAGTTGCAGATATGAATGTAAAATGCTTATAGTTACATAAAAAAAAAAGTAAATATTTAAGATTGATTGTCATTTGTTCCTCATATTTCTCTCTTATAGGTAATTTTGTAATTTCATATTTAAGAAAGGTAAATGGTGCCTCTTTATGATTCTATACTTAATACCTCCAACTTATGCTTCGAACAAGTGTTACGTGTATTTTTCCGTCAAAAGTTTAATTAAGGAAGAAAATTCCTGAATTTTTTTAAAGTTCAAGAGGGATAATGTTATAAATTAATATTTGAGAGGCATTTTATAACAAAGCCTTAAAGTTTACGCGGATAAAGTGTAATTGTCCCAAAAAAAAAAAAAAAAAAAAAAAAAACTCTCATCTTTTGCCTTTTGTTTTCCCCTCCTCTAAGGTAACTCTCGTCACCGTTATCAATTAATAAATTATTTAATTCAAAACTCTCAAAAGATTTTATTCTAAAAAAAATTATTTTATTTGTTAAAAATTTAAAAGGGGAACAAATTCCCTCCAAATGATTGGCGCAACCACAAAGGCCAAGAAAGCTAGCTTTGCCAGCCCCCTCCTCTCCCCCTTCCCACCCCGCCAAAAAGCCACTCTGACGATACCATTGTCTGCCAGTCTCTCTCTCTCTCTCTCCCGATTCCTTCCTATATATATCCCTCAACTTTTCCTCTCCGACTTCTCGATTATTCTCTCTCTCTCTTTCCCCACTTCGCATTCTCTCTCATTCTCTCTCTAGGAATTTCATCGACGAAGCACCAGCACAGTGCCTCTCAAATACGCGAGATCGTTTAGCGAGATCACGGTTAGCGTTCTCTCTGCGAATCAGATCTCATTTCTCGCGTTTTCTTTGAATTCGTTTTGAAATCGATTTGAATTCATCTGGTTTCACACCTCAATTTCTCGATTTATGTTTATGTATTTTGTGTGTGTATATGTTTGTGCGTGTAGTGATCTGGCTGAAGTTCTTGCTTTGAAATGCGATAAAAAACTTTCCGTTTGGTTTTTGCTCTTTCTATTCATTTCTAATTTGTTAGTTTCGAACCACATTGGAGTTCGGCTGCGACTCAATTGTTCCGATATATGAATTCTGAATGTCTTCTGGTTCTGAGGTGATATATGGTCTAATTCTTATTTCTTAATTTTTTTTTCGTTTTTTGGCTTTGTTTTAGCTTGGCCGGGATTCGGTAACTTTGAATTTGTGATAAGCCAAAAGAACCATTTTTTTAAACCTGCTTTAACGAAGTTGTTTTCCAATTTCTGTATCGATTTTCTTCTTTTCTCCACATAATTGAAACATGAACTCGTATTAGAAGATTCGAGGGCTAGCGCTTTCAGCAGCCTATTTTGGATTTGATTTTAAAAATGAGTTTTGTGTGCTCTGTGGAGGGATTTTGGTAGTCCTTTGTTTAGATGTTTCACTGACAAACAAGTTTGATGTGTGTGTTTGACATGTTTAGCCACTAAATATGTATATGGGACTCATCTTTTATTAATGGTGGTGTTTTTGGGCATTTTTCTTGAGTTTTGGCATTCTTTGAGCGTGGACGTTTTTGGTTCCATGTAAAAGTAGATAAGGGAAACGAGAGTGAGTTGAATAGCCAATTTTGTGACGTCCTTTACATTTATCATATATTTCAAGAAAAGCTCTTTTGAAACTTTCCATGGAAAAGCAGAGGAAAAATAAAAGAGCCTTGTTAGTTAAAAAAAAAAAAAAAAAAAAAAACCCTCTCGTTATGCTGAAAACCACTGCCAGATTTTGGAAGAATGTGAAGAGAGAGTAACTAGTTTGCCAGGCAATGGCTTGCTGTAAATTTCAAAACCTTCTTTTTATTTTTTATTTTTTATGTCCACTGTTTTGTTCTTCCATGGTCTCCATTTACAAGCGTAATTCATTCGTTGTAAACGTACTTTGTCTTCATCGGTTTTCATTCAAACAAAAAAAGGCCAGATTTTAGACCTTAAGTCAGGATATCTTCGGTTGTGGGATCCACGTAATATTGTTTGTTTTTCCGTTTTTTTTATTATTTATTTTTTATAATTTTTTACTCATGCGAGAACACATATAATCCGACAGTGTATATTGACCACATTCAAAAGGACCTTCATGACAAGGAATTTTAGAGGACCTATTAAGTTATAACTTTCAGATAAATATTGGAAGATAACTTGTAACGCTTATAAGTCACTAAAAGTGCTCACTCCTAATGAATGTTGTGACAAATTGTGGGTTGCGCAGTATATGTATCCCCTGTTGCATGTGTACAAATTTTATGTAACTTATGTGTGTTGTTTTTTTTTTTTTTTTTACTTGGATTTCTTCCCTGGCTGGCTACTGGGTTGTTTTTCACGGGCTCTTCCACTCAAGAAAAGTAGAATCTTCACATTTCTGACCATATCAAATAATATCAACTCCACTTGCACCCTATCAATAATATCAAACGCCACTTGCTCTCGTTTAGCAGAGAAAACAAACAATGCCTGCATGCGAAAGTCTCTCTGTCAAGTTCTTGCTTTTTGGTATTTGAATTTCCCATTTTTATCTGGTTTTTTGTATCCATTTCTGGCTTTAACTCCCTTTTACTGTGCCTTTTTTTTTTTTCGCTTTTGTGAAGGGATAGAGAGGTGATTATTATGCTCAGTGACATTGTTAAAGACCAAAAGGACGTTTTTTCCTTCATTCGAGAAGGTGAGTGCTCTTCTCTTGGTCTATTTATGCTTCTCTTGATATTACATTTGTGCTAAATTGATTTGCTTTTTTGCTCTCACATAAACAATAGTAAAGTTGTCCGGGTTGATTCGCTGACACTCTTTTTTAATCACCCCATTTTAGTCTCTTACTTTTTTATTGGATCCCTTGTACATTTTTATGGGTGCCACAGGCTTAGATTCGCTCTTTTACTAGGAGCTACTACTTATTGCATGCACATGATCAACTTTATACTACTGAATTGTGTATGTCTCCTTTGGATCATAAATTCAAACTCGTATTTGAAATAATGAATTCAAATTTTTTAAGAGGGTGCACGATAAACAAAGTTTGAAAAGTAGGTTTAAAGCGGGATGTGAAACAAGAGCTTCGACATAGGTAGGTCACTGCTCTATATATGCAAGCCCTGCTACCGAACTTGTGTGAACATGTTGTTAAGTGAGGATGGATTGTCTCCTTAAAATCTTAGTGAGAATAGAAGATGAATGTGATATACCTATATCGATCATATTATATACAACTTGTACAACTAATTAATAATTTAAAACCTAGTAAGGGTTTTAAATTGCATACAACTTGTACAATTTATTAGGGCTAACCCAGTTGGTGAAAAGTGAGATTTTGGATTGTAAATCCAACTAGGATCCTTTTTTTTTTCTTTTTTTTTTTTTTTCAAATTGATAAAATAAGCGTCCATGGAGCCCATGAAAAAAAAGACCTTACATTCAATCAAATTTTTGCATCAACTGTGACTTTGTGATTGGGAGAAAAAGTTTATGATACTCAATGCAAAGCATTATTGGTCTACTCTGGATATGTGTGGACCATTTTTTCTTTTACGCATTTATAAAGTAAAAACATTAGTTCCTTTTTTTCTATGGACAAAGTTTGGAACTATATTGTTCTATTATTCCCTAGGGGACAGGAAAAATGATGGATAGAGAGAACAAACAAAATTTGCTTAATCTAATAATTTAGTATGAAAGTTGCTAGAAAGTTAAAAAAGAAAAGAATAAATTACTAAGTTGGTCTTTAAGCTTTGAAGTTTGTGCAACTTTAGTCCCAGTTTTTATTTTCATAGTTGGAGTGACTCTAAATTACTAAAAATGTTACTACAACATTAATTTCAGTTAATTTTTGAATGGAGACATCATTTTGTAATCAAATTACTGACCAATTCCGTCTAAAAATTAATGAAAAAGACTATTTTAATAGTTTAAGGTCATTTATAGCTAAAAAAAAAAAGAACAGAGACTAAAATTATATAAACTTAAAAAATTAGAGATTAAACAAGCAACTTAGCTAAAGAAAAAGAAGACTTTTCTTTATAATCAAGATAAATATAAAAGTTGTTTGCTGTGGACGAGAGTTGGTGAACTATGCTGATTATGGCGTTGGTCCACTTTGTTCCTTCATAGCAGCATCTTCGTAAATGTTTGTTGCTTTAAGATTTGTATGGATAAGAAGATATCTTGTACCTAGTCAATTCCACACAACTTTTTGGCTGAGTAACTAGAGTAGCACCTGGACCGTGTTGCAGTTGCCTTCTTAGTGGTTTTTTTTTTTTTCTCTCTCTCTCTCTCTCTCTCTCTCTCTTGACAATGAAATATTTCTCTTGGCTAGTTGTCTAGTCATGAGATGTTATGTGTGTGTGTGTGTTTATTTTTTTTTGGGCCTGCTCCAATGAGACACTTATAGGTGGCTTTGGAAAAACTTGTTGGGTCCTTTCCAGTTACATGGCACATGGTGTTACGGGCCCAGAGTGTTTTCTTTCTTCTTCTTTCCTCTCTTTTTTGAAAGTTAATTGTTAGGACAACAAATAGCATATTTTGTACAAAAATCTGTAGGAACCCCTAAATGCCCCTGCTTCTTCCTCCTCGCCCTCGATCTCATTCATTGCATCATGTTGTCATTGATGCCGCTTGCTTGCTGTCAATGTTATCGTTGCTGGCCAGGCCGTCCACGTCAAAATTGCAATCTCTGTCGCAACTTTTCTACCTCAGAGCGATCACAAATTGTCACGATTGTCTTCTCCTATAGTTTCATCCCCGCATCCGATGGTGCCTCCTTCCAGCAGCAGAAACAAGGGCACAAATTCTTGCAAAATTAGATATAGGGTTTAATTGAATTTGGGGATTTGCCTTAATTTAGGGTTTTTATTATAATTATGATAGATAATGTCTTTACAATATTGTAAATACGTAATAGAAAGTTTAAAAAAGTTAAAATGTGAAAATTTATCAATATAGTAAATTAGATGCTTAATATTTAAAAATATTTTTAGGTAATTTAGTAAGCTTGGTAAATCGTCATTTACTAAGTAAATACCGTCTTTTCAGTAAATCCCTTTTTTTATCCGGTTTTTTAGAGTTTCAGTTTATTTAGTAAATCCTATGTTTACTATCCAAATATAATATTTACATCTAAATTTTTATTTACATTGCCTTTTATATCTTTAATCTATCTATTAATCTGATATTTACATTCAAAAAATTTTTTTTTGAAAGGATTAAACAGTTTTTTCAAGTAAGTCTTTCTTTTATTTATTTATTAATTAATTATTATTTATTTATTTATTTATCTTTTGCATTTTAGAGTTTTAGATAAATTTGGTATTTCCTAAGTAAATTTAGCCTGAAGGGCCTATAGTCCATATGCTCCGTGGGAATTGTGTGAAGAGTCTTTGTGCTTTATCAAAAATAATAATAATAATAATAAATAAATCTAGTATTCTAAAAAATTCATTAAAAAAACTTATTTTTTCTTTGTAAATAAAGTATTTACACAATATTTATGGATGTATTCATATCCTAATTCATTGAATACAATGTTTACAAGATGTAAATAACATATTGACCAATTCTTTACCCTTATAAATAATGTATTTATCACTTATTATCTAATTTACTAAGTCTTATCAAAAAGCGTGGGACAGCATGAATATGACCCCCAAACTTTCCATGCCGTCGTCTTAGAGCCTTATGAAAAGAGGGAACAGCATGACTTTCGGTTGACAAAAGAATGTCGTTGTCCAGTGTATTGACCCAGGCTGTGAAACAGAAAAAGCTTGTGTAATTAGTGGTATTTTATTTTTATGACTTCAACGATAACTTTTCCTTTATCAGATGCTTTTCTGGTGACATAATGTAGTAAGTAATTGAAATGGAAGATATTATGCTGACAAAAAAAAAAAAAAAAAAAAAAAAAGAAGAAGAAGAAGAAAGATCGGTGTTGTCTTCACTAGTGACAAAGCCATTAATTTTGATGAGGGAGGTTTAATAATTCCAAGTTTTCAACTTTCAAAATAATGAAATGAAAATTTTGACTTTTGAGGGAGGCTATTTGTAAATTTAAATCAAATACATATATAAAAAGATAGAGAATAAAAAGTTGACGGGGCTTAAGTCCCCCCTTGTGCCTATGTGCTTACGTCCCTATTCCTTACGATCCTCGTCTACCATCCATTAAGAATCTAATGAAATGTGTAGGTATAATAATTTTAGGACTTGATATCTGTACTTTCATAAGGGTCAATTCAAAATTAGTCAGTTCACGGGTTCATAATTTCTGATGTCAATTTTACGGCTGGATCTTTAAATAAGAACGCGTGTATTCGAACTTGGATACTAACCACATGAAGTTACCGAGAACACTCATTTTTGTGACGCAATGTGAGACGGGCCTAATTTCTGGTCACTAAAATTTGCTTTATATGTCTTTATCCATGCCACAACTTTTGAAACTTTTGAAGGCTGAATTTCTTGATTGACCAATATTATTCAAAGTCAATATCAAGGGCGGAGCATTTTGTTTGACTTTCTTTGAAACAGCAATTGTCATGCAATATGCATGTTGTGTACAAAAGCATCGTGAAATCTAAGATTTCCATGACGATTTTTGGAAATTATACTCCATGCCGTGTTTTTGACTTATTTTAGACTGCGGTTTTCGGACAACTGTTGTGTAATCTCTATCTTTTATTCTAATATTTATGGTAATAACTATTGACTTTTGTGTGAACATGTTAATAGCCTGTCGAATAATTTGAGAAATTGTGTCGAAATACCTTTCTAATTTGATCATGTCAGTTGGTCGGGACTTAGGATTCACGTTGCATGATTTAATGCTTGTTTTGCGAACTTTGTAAAGTAATTTTTCCCTTGGATTACGGGTTCACTTCTGCTTTTGCTCGGATGTGTGGGAAGCTATAAACAAGTAAGCTTAATCGGCTTAGGTTTTGGTTTCCAAATTAGCAAGAGTTTATAAATTTATGTTCATGATGTGGGTGTGGAGTGAGGGGAAAAAAAAAAGAAGAAGAATATCCATGATCTTTTTATAAATATAAGTGTAAATTATTATGTTGGTTCTTAAACTTATAAATTTGTGTGTAATTTTGATTGATCACTGTTATTTTTTTCTTAGCTGGTATATCCTTAAATTATTAAAAACATTGTTAGTGCAACTTTGATTTCAACTTATTTTGGTTTTGGGTTCCAAAATAGCAAGAGTTTATATTTTTATGTTGGTGTGGAGTGAGGAAAAAGAAAAAGAAATAAGAATGTCCATGATCTTTTATTAAATATAATTATGTGATTAATGTTTTATTATGGCGGTCTTCTTTTGTCAGTTTAGAATATATCAATAGGCTTCTGAGTGTGTTGGCATCGAATAAAACAATACACTTTTAAGAGTTATTTTTTTGGGACAAAATGATAGCTCGACCACCGGTGGAACGTTTTGCTCTTCAGAGATTAAAATAGAATTGGATCAATAGTTCAGGGGTAAAAACCATTGTATACAAAATGGGTGAAAGTTGACTTTTTTCCCGTTTAAAGGGCTGCTTATAACAAAGAAAAATTATTGTTATTTGTTCAAATTTAATAGTTTCATTTGAAAGATTTTTTTTTTAAAGTCTACATTCAAAGTACAGGTAGTGTTAAAGACACAAACTCCAATATCAACTTTTTAAGTATCAACTCATTTTTCGTATTTTCATTAATAAACTCAATCAATTAATGTGATTATATTTTGAATACTTATCAATTAAAAAACCACAATTTATATGTAACATAAATTGGTATTAAAGTTTGCGTTCTTAACATTTTTTAGCAAAGTACATATTGAGTAACTTACCCAAAATGGTTGAACAGTATCTTTTTTCTAACTCAAATAAATAATGCTTGTGAGTAATTTATAGAAAATTAGGGGAAAATTAATGGAAAATTGACTAGTATATTTACCCTAAAAAATGGTTAAGAGGAGAGATTACTAGAATGGTATAAGCTCGCCCAAATGTTTTGTCTAAAAAAAAAAAAAAAAGCAAACAAACAAGATCACTGGAAATAATTAAGCTCGACAAATTAGAATAATTAAAGTTGAACAATTTAGATAGCGTCGAATTAGAAATAGATTTTATGGAACAGTTTGGCTTTAACTTGGATTTGAGTTTATGATTTGGACGTATATATAGAAAAAATGTATAGGGAAAGAGGAGTTCTCTCTCTCTCTCTCTCTCTCTCTCTCTCTCTCTCTCTCTCTCTCTCTCTCTCTCTCTCTCTCTCTCTCTCTCTCTCTATTTGAGAAAAAGAAAGAGGAGTTTCAATAACATGTCATCAAATTAACTCGTGAATATGGTAATAAGTAATTGTAAATTAGTTATAGTGAACCTAATATGGTTGGTTCGAGAAAGAACTAATATGGTAAATGTTATTCGTGCAGCGTTACTTTTTTTTTTTTTTTTTTTTTTTCCTTTGCTTCCGTTATAAAAAAAAAAATTTATTTTTTTGGGGTAAAACACTTCCATAATTTCCTTATTAGTGATTTTGTACACATCTTATTATTATTATTTTTTTTGGAAAATTGTGATTTGCACACTTTCCTCCGTCGTTTTGTATGCAAGTCGTACTTTTTTGCCGAAATTATTTACTTCCTCTTTTATTCCATCTGTCGGTGACAACCATTTTCCTTGCTTTCATGATCATTTCACAAATATTGACTTATAATTCTCCTTTTTTTATTTTTTTTTTGGAGAGAAAGATTGACATGAAACTTAGTTGAGCAAAGAAAGGGAAATTGAATTGATTAGATTAGACATACTAATTCATTAACAAAACGTCGAGAAGGAAGTTTTATATGAAAAAGAAGTTTAGAGTGTGGAGCGTTTACGAAGAGGGTTAATTTTCTTTTCTCTAAATGCAAACGTGAGAGGGGCAAAAAAAAAAAAAAAGGATGTTGGCCATTAAAATATTAATTGACTCATCTAGTTCGATAAAAACACATAATGATATCTGTTAATTTGTAGTTGATTACTTATTATATAATCAATCATTTATTAAAATTTGAGACATTTATTAAAAAAACATGCTAAATAAGAGGAAACTTTCCCGCGTATTCCTCTTAAATTGTCAATACAAAAGAGTACATAAGCAGAGCAGCTTAGGTCTCCTCATACTTGTCATTTTTCTTTCAAATTTTGCCACCCTTATTTTTCTTTTCTCTCAATAAATATGTATTCTTTATATGCATTTGTCCCTAGGTCCACTCCTCTTCCTCTGTTGTGTCTACCTCTTGGTGGATCCGAAGTTGATGTTCATACTCCTCCGTGGGACGCTAGTCAAGATTCTTCGGTGAGTTTAGACATACAACATATCTTATCAGTGATCTTGGTATATTCCCCCCCAAAAAAAAAACCTTAAATTATTTTATAAATAACAAAAAATTGCGTCTTTATGACAATAATTTTATAATTCTGTAACATAAAACACGAAAGCCATTATAATAATTACTATGCCCTCGTTTGGTTCATCATTTCATCTCAAAATTTTCATCTCAGTTTTTGTCTTTTTTAAAAAAGTTTTTTATCTTTTTCGAAAATGTTTTTTGTCTTTTCTGAAAAGTCAACAAAAATTACTATTGAAACTTAAAATTTTCAACTCAAACTGGTGAACCAAACGGACCTTATGTAATTTTATTTCAATTTCATTTCATGTAATGTAATGTAATTTCTCAATTTTTTTTGTTGTTGTGTGAAACAGTTGCAAGATTTTCAACAGTCTGAAAGGTTTCTGAACTCATCAGAAACGTGAGGTACAACTTTCATTTTATTATCTATAATGTAATCCGGTAATTTTGAGAAATTGCAATTGGAAAAAATATATTTGTATATTTATATATTCCTATGCTTTCTTATTTCCATTATATTTTATTTTCCCTTCATTTGCCTTTGATCAATTTTGTGACGTATCCGTCAAACAGTAGTAACTGACTAGTGATTGAGAACTATTTCAACTCATTTCAATATTTGACTATGATATAATATAAAAAAAAATATATATGTAAGTGGATTACTTTCTTTTGACTTTTGACCGGCTGCTTTGATAACGTGGAAGCAAAGTAATATCTATAATTATAGTTACATTCTTGGCGTGAAGTTTTCGAAAAATACTATTTGAAAATTTAGTTAAATGATTTTATTTTATTTTTTTTGTAATGATATCTCTTTTATAACTTTCTTTTTATTTTCTTTATTTAATTTTTAAAAATTTTTTTTATTATTTTATTTTATCATAAAATATCATTGAAAACTTTAAAATTTATATTTTTAAAGAAGATATTCAATAATTTTAGTACGCACGTTTATATGTGTAAAATACATGATTTTTACTAGTGTTATCATGTAAAAAGAATCAAAAACTCATTTTTTTTGGTACATGTCATTCCCTCCTTTTTCTTTGTTTCTTTTTTTCTTTTTTTTTCCCCCTTTCATTCTTGCCCTTTTGACCATCTTACTTAGACATGATTGGAATGAGAAACTATTTTGTTGAAAAGGTTAAATCATGATTTGAATGAGCAACTAATTTCTCTTTTCTCGTGAGATCACCCAATTAATTTTCTACATGATTTGTTAACTCTTTTTCAATTTATTACTGTTTAATTATTTTCTCCTTAATATTTTACAAGTAATTATTTTCTAATAATATCTCCTAATTAATTTTTTATTTAACAAATTAATTAAATACGTGTGTGATACGTGTCTACAACTAGTTATTAAATAAAGGCGGGCGATGGTCGCATAAATGATCATGCATGTTAATTATGCGAAGGTGTCAAATCATGGAAATGAATGTACATTATACATAAGTTAATAAATGGTGGTCATACGTTTGCCAAAAAGTAAGCGTTGGTCATAGTAGGTCCTTCAATTTGTGTTATTGTTTCTTCAATTATAATGTGTCATTTGGCAAAACCACACAAGCCAAAAATTTTTGTCATATTTTGTCGCTTTTTTTTTTTTTTCTCTCTCGAATGAAAATTTTGAGTCATTAAAAAATCTCATGCGCTTCTGAGAAGAATATTCTGTTTCTGGCAAAATAATGTTTTTTTTTACAGATTTTTATTTTCATCTTTTTTTCCTGAGTGGATTTTCGGAAGAAATGTAAGATGGAGTTTTGTTATTCTCTATTTGTGAACGGGTGTCCAGTTAACATATCAATTATGACTTGCTAAGATTTATTTAGCTCTGATGTTTTTCTATGCAGTACTACTGATTGTATTCTTTTTTTTTTTTCGCTTCCCTAATTTTCCTTATTTTCTTTAGATCACCTTTTTTTTTTGGGCCCTGGTTATATTACACATCATTAGCAAGGTTTTATTCAAATGAATATATAAATTTTTTTGTTTTAAGTTCTTGGTACGTATTTTTACTTTTTCTTTTTTGCGAGATGCAATGTCAATGATAGTGGGAATTTTGTCTCAGCATATTTGGTGCATAAAATTGACACACAAACACACATATATATTTCCCCTTTTCTTTTTGCTAAGCCCATTAGGAACATAATTTCTTTAAAAATATTTTGGAAATTGGAGGACTCATTTTTTATTTTTCAAAAAAAAAAACGATAAAAATTAATTAAAAAAGTTTATTTTAAAATGATTTTCCAAACAAAAGTGTAACATAATATTAAAATGACTATTACACAATTCTAATTTATCCAAATTGGAGTCTTTCTGAATCTATTTTTTCCGCTTGCTCTTTTTTATCTTTTATTTAAGATAAAAGTAAAAATATTTGAATTCTAGATCTTTAATGGAGTCAGATATGAAATGATCGTTAAATTACGTGTTTTTTTTTTATTTTTTTCATTCCTCACAATCGACAAAAATAAACCCAAAAAGGGCACTCTGTTCTTCTTTCATCCTATCAAAAGATCCAAAGATTGTACTTCATTTATCCAAATTATTGTCGTCTCAGTTATTCTCTTCTCTATTCATACAAGAATGCCATTCATTGAAGCTTTCTTATTAAAAAAATAAAAATAAAAATAAAAAAAAATGCCCTTCATTAATCGTAACTTTTCTGCCACACTAGCTGAAACTCAAGGCAAAACGATGCCGTTTTTGTCCAAAAGTGCAAATATAAAAAAGGTCTACTCGGATATGAATGCACCGAGAACAGAGTACCAACTTGTAACTTCATTTTTTTTTTTTTTTTTTTTTTTTTGGGTAACTTGGGTGGTGAGTTAGTCAGCCGCAGTACTGAGAGGGCAGGCGTTCAATTTTTTCATCAACACCAGAAAGAAAAGATGAAAAGCCAAACATACAATACAAGTGTTTTATAATAGAGAGCTTTTCCTTGGCCCTTGGAACCGAGTCTTAGGATCTCTATCATTCTCTTTTTCTTTTCTCACCTAACCTTTTCAACTTTATTAGTGTTGTAGCCTATTACAGCCAGAGATTTTAAAGATTTTTTATGTGTTTGGAAAATCATCCTTTTTTTTTTTCAAGAATTTGGGCGATATTTATTCTGTTCATTTCATTTTTTCCTTTCTTCTTTGGACAAAATATTTGGTGCTACCTGCATGGCTGCGAAGCTGTCTATACCCTATAAAGCTTACACGAGGATTCTGTTTCTCTCTTTCTTTTTCTCTTACTTCGTTAATTCTCGGCCGTTCAGATTCTGGAGACTTCCTTTTCTCTCTTTCTTTTCCCTTTTTCTCTCCTTTTGTCCTCTTCCAACCCATTGGCTGGGTTATAGTTGAATCCCATTTTTGGTGAGACCGCTCATCTTTAAATTTTTTTTTTAAGGATTTAATGTTGCATTTTGTGTGTTTTTGGAATTGGGTTTTTGATGCTTTTTCTTCTTTTTGTTTGTGTTAGTTGATATATATATACACACACACACACACATGTACATATACATATACATATACATATATATGTATGAGGAATGGTTTCTCAGAATCACATAACGTTTTCCATCCATGCAATGTGTTTGTTGTTTCATCTCAGTGATGTTATCCTCTTTTCAGTTCTTACCTTTTTTTTTTCTTTTTTTTCTTTTTTTTTTCAATTATTATTATTGATGATTGTTAAGTAATGGGCTAATATGAAATGGATAGAATGGTACTTCCTCTTGGTATAATTCTGTGGATAATGTGACTTCCATTTTTCCCATTTTGTCTTTTTGTTGATTTTTACCGATTTTAGACATTCTGAGCTTAGTTTGGCATATTAGTCAATGACTTACTAGTTGATGACATATGTTTGCATAATGTAGGAGACACAGTTGTCTTGAGAAGCATTGGTGTTTACAAAATTTGTTAAAACAAGGTTCAATTGCATAGTGATCGCATGCGAGGGAACAAGTTTGGCGAAATTCCGACCTACCAGTCGGATCGAGTTGGAAGGCGAGTTGAAAGGCTAGTAACTGTTAGGACGATAAGGAAAAAAAACAAGGAGAATGATGTCCACCTAAGGGAAGATCTCGATAACTCAAATGATTCCAGTGTTGAACACTGCCCTGAAGGGATAAACAATGAGGGATGTGGACAGAAGGATGGAAAGCCTATCAGACAACGACTATTGGTCGTTGCTAACAGGTTACCAGTCTCTGCTGTAAGGCGAGGTGAAGATGTATGGTCTTTGGAGATTAGTGCTGGAGGTCTAGTTAGTGCTCTGCTTGGTACATGCCCAAACGCTTTACTTTGATCAGTTTTTTGTTCAATTTGATATGTTCAAACATTCGCCATTGGCTTTAGATTGTCGTTTACTTACTTATGTTTTGATCTGGTTTTGGTCTCTACCAAATGATTTTGACCAAAGGTGTGAAGGAGTTTGAAGCAAGATGGATTGGTTGGGCTGGTGTAAATGTGCCGGATGAAGTTGGACAGAAAGCACTTACCAAAGCTCTAGCTGAAAAGGTAAGCTTTTGATCATTTGACATTGAAGTTCTTCGTATCATTTAATGTTGTTTGCTTTGTTTGCTTGCTTATTCTATATGTTAAAACTTCGTTGTGCCGATGCTTGTTCCCTTTCTTACAGAGGTGTATTCCGGTATTTCTTGATGAGGAGATTGTTCATCAATATTACAATGGCTATTGCAACAACATTTTGTGGCCTCTTTTCCATTATATTGGACTTCCACAAGAAGAACGACTCGCTACCACCAGAAGTTTCCAGTCTCAGTTTGCTGCATATAAGAAGGCGAATCAAATGTTTGCCGATGTGGTAAACCAGCACTATGAGGAGGGTGATGTTGTTTGGTGCCATGATTACCATCTTATGTTTCTTCCAAAATGCTTGAAAGAATATAACAGCTCAATGAAGGTTGGGTGGTTTTTACATACACCTTTCCCCTCGTCCGAAATTATTAGGACATTGCCATCTCGATTGGAACTGTTGCGCTCAGTTCTTGCGGCAGATTTAGTTGGGTAAGTTGAGTTTTGAGGATTGAAATAGTCAAAACATCTTCTTAAATTAGGACACTGTCATTTGAAGTTAGCAGGACTCAATAGAACTGATGGTTCATGTAGTATTCGTTACCAATCTCATATATATATATATATATATATGTATATTAATATATCCTTCTGTTGCTTTCTTCACTCAAGAATTTCAAGTATTTGGCTTCTTTGACTATCTTAAGAACTTAATAATGTTTATCTTATTCTTTTTCCCTTATCCAGTTTTCATACATATGACTATGCACGCCATTTCGTTAGTGCTTGCACTCGCATTCTTGGACTGGAGGGTACGCCTGAAGGAGTTGAGGATCAAGGGAAACTTACTCGAGTGGCTGCCGTATGATTCTTTTTTAGTTTTCTATTCTTTGAAAGAGTACTCTTTTCCAACAATACAACACATTTTTACGAAATTATCAAACCATACCATATGATGCAGACATTTGAACTCAAACTTGACTTTTTAATCGTTATACTCATTTTGGTTCACCTACTCAATTTTCAGTTTCCTATTGGTATAGACTCGGATCGATTCAAACGCGCACTTGAACTTCCTCAAGTCCAGGAACACATCAAGGAACTGAAAGAAAGGTTTTCCGGTCGTAAGGTATGCAAAGTTTATTATATATGTTGTGTATGTATGCTTAATTTGGGGTAATTGGTATCTTGACATCATTTGAGAGCTTGTTAATGTGCTAATGTCTTGTAAGATGTTGATTGAGATGTTGTCTACTAATCTTCGATGTGTAAGGATTGCATTTGTTCAAGTTGTGGCGTGAGCCTGCATGTTAAAGGATTCATTATTGCAATTGACGTGCTCCTCTATAATTGTTACTGTTACTAGTTCAATTCTTAGAAGATTATTGCTTGATTCTTTTGTTCCCAATTTTTTTTTGCTAACTTTGTATGTTGCTTTACCTTAAGTGCTGCAAGTGATTTTCTTACTCATATGTTTTGACATGACAGGTAATGTTAGGTGTTGATCGGCTTGATATGATTAAAGGAATTCCTCAAAAGATATTGGCATTTGAGAAATTTCTCGAGGAAAACTCAACTTGGCGTGAAAAAGTTGTCTTGCTGCAAATTGCTGTGCCAACAAGAACAGATGTCCCAGAGTGTATGTCTCTTAAATAGCTCTCTAGTGTTTATTATTATTTTTGTTAAGTTAACAATTGGCTACTCTCCGTTGTCGTATTACAATTATGAAGATGGTGTGACATCCTTGAAGCCATCTTCTTTTTCGAGCACGTAGAATTGACCTCTGAATTTGTCTACTTAGTCATGAAAGTGTGATTTATCAACTATGTTCTGTTGGCATATTGACAGATCAAAAACTCACCAGCCAGGTTCATGAAATTGTTGGACGAATTAACGGCAGATTCGGAACTTTGACTGCAGTTCCAATTCATCATCTGGTTAGTCGTGACTCTTATTTGGTAAAATAAATCTGTGTTGTATCTATTGGTAATTTGACCGGTGTTGTAAAGTTCTTGATGTTAGGCGACACCTAGTTCGATCTTAGTGTTGTTAATATTACTACTATAGCTCTTAGACACAACACACCTACATCTCAAATTGCAGAGGTAGTGGTATCAAAATTGTATCAAGGACGTTGACTAGGGCATGCATTACTAAAAAAGTTGGAAGTTGGATTTCAATCTGTGGTGTTATTCGAACAACAATATAATGTTTCTCATTTCATTTTTATCTTTCTTCACAGGACCGTTCTCTTGATTTTCATGCATTATGTGCTCTCTATGCTGTTACTGGTACTAATTCTCATTCTCCTAGTGTTTTATTTGTTTTTCAGTTCTCTTTACTATAGACTTCCCCTCCGTTTAATTTCTCTGGTAATAACCTAATTCCTAGATCATAAATAGAAAATTAGAAAGCATATCCATACCCGTGTTCATAGAATTGGCCTTTAATTACTTGCATACGTAAGTTGGGGAAGTTTTTTTCTTTTTCTTTTTTTTTTTTTATAAAATAAAACTTTTACTGTGGCAACTTTTAATGGTTAATGTTTTACTACATTTTAGAGTCTCTTCTATAATTTTAACCGACGGTTTACATCTGCCCATGTCTCTTTGTTTAGATGTCGCACTGGTCACATCTTTGAGGGATGGAATGAATCTTGTTAGTTACGAGTTTGTAGCATGCCAAGATGCAAAGAAAGGGGTCCTCATTCTCAGCGAGGTAATTGACAAAAACATACATCTCTGCTCATGCTTGAGTTATTTTCACCATCCCAATTGTGCATGCAATTACACTCTCCAATGTAATCATTCATCGTTGGGTAAGGTTTTATGAGACTGGTAAACTAACTATAGTGAAATGACGAGATTCTTGACCTATGATATACAACTAATGCTCGTGATAGTTAAAGAACAAGGCAACAATATAACAAAAATGCTTGATAGATCAATATTTACAAAGCTAGAGCAAGGAACCATTGAGCCACTGTCAGTGCACCACTAATATAAAGAAAAGAAAAAAGCGCTGAAACTTTTTAGACTCTAGTTTCAGTACAAGATCATATCACATCTCCTTGAATGTGGCACTTCCTTTTGTTGAACAAACTTTATCATGTATATTTTATGTTACACATTTGAGTGTTGCTCTATTTCCATGATTATCACTATTTTTTTTTTTTTTAACAATTCTAGCTGTTGATACTTTTGATGCATTTTTTTGTAGTTTGCTGGTGCTGCTCAGTCTCTTGGTGCGGGAGCAATTCTAGTGAACCCGTGGAATATCACAGAAGTTGCTAATGCTATTGGCCAAGCTTTGGATATGAAAGCTGATGAAAGAGAGAAACGACATAAGCATAACTTTACACATGTGACTACACACACTGCTCAAGAATGGGCCGAGACTTTTGTGAGGTATGCATGCATAAGTTTTATTGTATGCATTGTGTCATTTAATAACAAGATCCATTAATTCCTTTGATGCCTGTTTCACACATTTTCTTTAATGGAACAAACTTATGTAAAGACATGAAAGTGCAGCACTCTATATTAGAAAAATTATTTATATTAGAAAAAGTGTAATTTCATTTGAAAGTTGTAATGAGCCAGAAAAATGCATATGCTAGTGCATTGTGTCAGATTTTTTTTCCCTGAATATGACGGATATGATTGAAAAATCTCATGTGAGCTACAAAATTAATTTTATTAACAGCCACTTTGACTGGAAGAAGTGTATCAAATTTGGTCTTTTGTTTTAGAAAATGGTTGTCTGTGTTTGTGAAGTTATGGATAATGAAATTTGTTTTTTGTAGTGAACTGAATGATACTGTCGTTGAGGCAGAAATCAGGACGAGAGAAGCCAAACCCCCATTCCCTAATGAGCATGCAATTCAAGGTTTTATGGAGTCTAAAAATCGATTGATTATACTGGTATGATTCCATCTGAATTTGACACTTGGGAATTTTTCCTCATTCAAGAAATATGTTCATGCATCCCCCACATTACATATTTCTAATATGCACTTATATAGGTCTGTGATCACGCAAAGCATTTTTAATTAATCTTGTTTTTAACAAATGGAGCTTAATGAGAATTGATTAATAGTTTATTTGCCCGGCCCTATACAATTCTGTCTGCAAGGCATCAGTTTTTCTTTGCCAAAATGCTACTTTGTTGCCCTTTTCCTGTTTTGTCCTTCAAAGACCTCAAGAGGAGTGTATGTACATTGAAACTTTAAGTAGTTTTTTGAAATTAATTATGTTTTTTGGGTTTTATTTGATTCTCTCTATCTGGTGTTTAACTTCTGTTTCATCATTATGTACTCCACATTTTCCATCTTTTTGCATTTTCGGGTGTTATTTGCATTTTAACACTTGATGCTTCTAAATTTCATTTGCAGCGTAGCGTGGTTGCATTTCTGTTTGTTAGCTTCCTACTTTCGTTTGTTTTCATTTCTGTTTTTCTTGTCTTGTTGGTTATCTGAACTCAGGGATTCAATGCAACATTAACAGAACCAGTTGACACACCGGGGAGAAGAGGCGATCAGATCAAAGAAATGGACCTTAAATTGCATCCTGAGTTGAAAGAACCCTTGAGGGCACTTTGCAATGATCCTCAAACAACTGTTGTTGTCCTCAGTGGGAGTGACAGAAACGTCTTAGATGATGTACTCCTCTCTCTCTCCTTTTCTATATATTACTTAATGACCATCTCGATATTCTATTCTAATATAATTTTGGCACAGAACTTCGGGGAGTTTGACATGTGGTTGGCAGCTGAGAATGGAATGTTTTTAGGGCACACAAAAGGAGCTTGGATGACTACAATGCCTGAGCATTTGAATATGGAATGGGTCGACAGCGTGAAGGTGCGCAAAACCAAATTTTATGCTTTGTCTATTCATGTTGTCCTCCTCCCTTCAAACTCACTTCGTTGATGTCCTGTTTCCAGCATGTCTTCGAGTATTTCACAGAAAGAACGCCGAGGTCGCATTTTGAACTCCGTGAAACTTCCCTTGTATGGAATTACAAATATGCAGGTTTCCTCTTTCTCCGAACACTTGTTAACAAATTAGTCCTTTTAACTTGTTAGTTCTGTATCCTCTATTGACATTCTTACCATGTGATTGTTCTAGATATTGAATTTGGAAGACTTCAAGCAAGGGATATGTTGCAACATCTGTGGACGGGCCCAATTTCAAATGCCTCTGTTGACGTTGTTCAAGGTAGCCGTTCTGTTGAGGTGCGAGCAGTTGGTGTCACAAAGGTATTGTCTTAATCCGTTTGGTATACTGTATACATACTGGATTTGTCTACTCATTTTCTTAATTCAATTAGGGCGCTGCAATTGACCGTATCTTGGGAGAGATCGTCCATAGTAAATCCATGACAACACCAATTGATTATGTGCTGTGTATTGGCCATTTTCTCGGAAAGGTAACTTTTCTTCTCACCTGTTTGCAAATCTCAAACAACCAAAATTCTCGGAGTTTGTTTCAGTTTTATGAAAATCGTTGTCCTAAAGCATAATAAACGTCCTTCAATTCCTCAGGATGAAGATGTGTACACTTTTTTTGAGCCAGTGCTTCCCACTGAAACCTTGGGCATTACGAGAGCCAAGGCAGCTGATGGCATTAAATCCCCATGCGAAAGAAAATCTTCTTTCAAGCTTCCAGCAAATAAGAATGGGCAAAAACCATCCAACAGCCGGCCTCAACGACCATCGCCAAATTCCGAGAAGAAAGCTGCCAACCACAACTCTGGGAGCGGGCGGCGACAGTCACCCGAAAAGAGCTCATGGAATGTTCTTGATCTTAAGGTAGAGAACTACTTCTCTTGTGCTGTAGGCCGGCCTCGGACAAATGCTCGGTATTCACTTGGTTCATCCGATGATGTTGTCTCGTTCCTTAAGGAACTGGCTAATACTATGCAAAGCTCTTGATTTCATTGTGATGTAGAAACTTTCAAGAAACCACAGTTACCAATTAAAGATTAGAAAAAAGAATAATTCTTGAGACAAACAGAAGGGAAGTGTTTTTGCATGTCTTCCTTTTCTTTTCTTTTTGCCCTTTTTTTTTTCCTTCCCCTCTTTGAGCAAGAAAAATTTTCTTCTCTCAGGCAAAAGATGGAAAATTTCCGCAATACTTTAGATTAGTTTGATGAAAAATGGTTAGGTAATGAAATAGAAAATCTAGCCATTCTTCTCAGGCTGCGTTTTTGGTTGCATCTCTCATCTTACATTTCTCCCTAGAAAATGACAATGTGGATTCACGGTTCCAATTTTGAAAGGTTTTTTGTTATTTGAATATAGTGGTAAGATTAATATATCTTTTTTTCTTTTCCAATCCTTTTTTTTTTTTTTTTAGTTGAAAAGAAACGAGTTGATTATGATTTCTTACGCGGCACTTAGTGTTAGTATGGTAATGATTTTTTGGTCTCCAAAAGTCCTTTTTACAAACTATGGTGTAAATATTATGTTTGATAAAAATACTTAAAAGTTATTTATACAAATATCAATGTATTTTAATATTTATTTGGAGAAACTAGAATTTTTAATTTTTGCTTTTAGTTTTTACTTCTCTTTTGGCTAGAATTAAAAGTAAAAAAATACCCTAAACTAACCCTTAATAATTGATATTAAAGTAAATGTTCTTAAAATTATTCAAATAAATCATAGTCAATTGTTTTTTTTTTTTTTTTTTTTTACTTGCTAAGGAGTCAACTGTTTAAAGTTAAGCAACTGTTTGAAGTTAAAGAATTTCTACAGGAC
>CM046383.1:25214602-25254602 GCA_025413485.1 Ficus microcarpa | reverse complement strand
CATAACGCCAACCCAACATAACATTTAGCTTACATTTAGTTCACCGGTTGGAGATAACATTTTTAAGCTGGAATTTATTGATTTTTCAAAAATTAGTTTTAAATTTTGTTGACTTTTCATAAAAAGATAAAAACTGAAATAGAGAAGTATAATTTAGTTGGAGTTAAACTTAAAGACCAAACAAAACCTTACAATAGCATTAGGTGTGACACACCACGAGGGATCAGGCCTTCACAAAGAAGGGATGCCGGAGAAGCTACGTGCCCAAAACGCATCAAAAAACAAGCACCCCGACACCCATTTCGTCTCAAATTCGGGACAATGTGTCTCACAATGGCAAACACCGCCCTCACCACCATCTCAACCTGATCAATACAAGCTCATGAGCAAAAATACAAGGCCCGGAAACAAGGGACTCTCCAAAAAGTGATGCCAGGACTCCAACCAGAACGCTCCTTTTCTCTTTTTAGTGTCGTTTAGATCCCTAAGGTCCTACCAACTTTTATCCATACCAAAAGCAAGGCTTTTGAAGAGAAAATTTGTTCCTATTTAAATGAAGAATCAAATTATCTATTTTATTTTCAAACTAAAGCAATTTTATGATTGAAAAAAATAGTTATTCATTTAATCACTTATTTTCTTTCCTTTTTATCCTGTTAAATGAAATGAAAATTATCTTAAAAAAAAAAAAAAAAAGAAAGTACAACTTAAAGCATGCGCTATCAGATAAATAAGAAAATATTTTACAAGAAGAATCGAACTAACAACTCTCTTTCCAAAGCCCTCTTTAACCCTCCTCTTTATGCCATTAAAACAAAGTGTTTTAGGCAATATCATCTTATTTTTATCTTCTACGTTTTGTTTCGCTCTTACCAAACATTTGTAACGTTAATATAATCTTTTAGATGGAATTAAAAAGAAAATCAAACCAAAATGATGTGAAGTGGATGCGGGGACCGTACTTGAACTTGGTAGAAGACTTATAACTTGGATTTTGAAAAAGTGTCCGAGTCCGTCAATTAGATGTGTCTACAGATTTGTATGAGACTTCTCAAAATAAGAGCCCAAACGGATAGTGTTGGAAGTAGATTCCCCGAATATGGTAATAGGTGGTATTTAAAAGAGTTTGATTACGTCTCTCCCATTAGTTCAAACTTTTGAAAGAAATAGATGCGTCACTCGTATATCTTAACCTGTGAACAAAATTTGTTGCTCAAATGTAAAATAGTGCAACTGCAATGACCGAAGACACTAGTAGTACTAGTATTGGTTTTCTTTTTTTGTAACGTATGGATATTCCCAAATTCCAAAACATATTCCATATATACTAAACGACAACAAATGTGTAACGTAAAGTTTTCATGAATGATCAGGCAAAACCCATAACAATTTCCACGCCTTGGACCCATTTTCCTTTCTTAGGAACCAAAAACGAGTACTCACGTGACTAGTTGGAATAATTTGGTCGCAAAGTGTTTTTTAATTTTATTTTATTCATGTGTGTCATTTTCTATATGTGCAAATTTAGCAATACGTCAAATTTCCCAACTACACGTCAAAAAACTTTTTTCCTTTCTCTTGTAATAAATCGAAACACTTTATTCATTCAATCAAAAAAATAGAAAATATAACCAATTCAGTGTAGATACCAATTATTCAAACCACTACCACTTAAAAACAAAAAACAAAAAACCTTAATATTAGCTACAAACAAATTTTGTGGCAAAATGTCAAAATTTTGCAGCTAAAAAATTTCACTTCGCAGTGTCGTAGCTGTAGCTTGACACTAAAAATGTCTAGCTACAAAATTTAAATTTGTTACCCAAATTTTTTTTTTTTTTTTTAGTGAGTGTATACGCTACTACAAATCGAGGATTAGATGATCATAATTGTAAGAGTTTGATAATTAAAATCCATAAGAGCTCAAAATGGAGTATTTTAGTATGAGTAGGGTTAAGGCAAGTCATCCACGCTGTGCTTGGTTACTCATGGATGTTAACGTTAACCTTGTTTTCTCATTTATTTAAAGAGCTTTTGTTTTGTACTAATATATCCTGAACTTATCGTGATTTGACAGCTTCGATGATTCTGAATTTTTAGTTCTGATAAATAACTCAAAATTTAAATTTGTTTTATCGGGATATTAATTCAAAAGCTAACGAGAGTGACAGCTAATTGATGGAACACCCCATTATTTTCCGCACGAAATGCACCTCAAGCTTTTCGCTAGTTGGTAAATTAAACCCTAATTTTTGGGACCCTAATTGTTTTTCTCCGTAGATTCACCTCCGTTCACATTGGACTGCATTGTCAAAAATTTTCAAATTTAGGATTCTACATGTCAACGATTAAAAGCTTGGGGGTTCAACTTGTAAAACGACGGAACATTCCGGATGCAGCGTTACTAATTACCCTTATGAAAATGAACTCATGTCAAAATAAGAAGCAAGGGATTCTTGATGACTATACATAGAAAATCCAAGGGAGAATCATACATGACTTGTTGCTTCTATAATCTTTTTAAGCAAAAAATGCTTGTGTGTGTATATGTATATATATATATACACACACACACACAAACACGTACATCTACATATATTCTCTATCTCGACTAGGATAAGATGTAGACTTAGGTTTGTTATTGTTTGTGGGCATAGGAAAAGACACTTTAGGACAATAATTGAGAAAATGGAAGCGAAAAGTATGGTGAATGTCTACATCGATTGCATGCCACATTTTCTACGACAAGGGAATCCCAAAAAGCCGAACCCATCGTTACATGCGTGGAAATTTTTCTTCTTCTTCTTCTTTTAAATAGCCCCCTTCTAGTCAACAATTCTCATTTTGGTCCCTCCAAGGGCCTAGCTAGCTAGGGCTCCAACTTAATTACAAAAAAAAATCCTCACGAATCTCTCTCCTCCATGTTGTTTTCCCCTTTGCTAAATCTCTAGCTTTTACTTTTGGAAATTATTTTGGTACAAATGGTGAGAGAGGAATTATGATGTCTTTCTAGATATTCCGTGAAGTTTTGGTTATTCACGAAATGTGAGAAGTAGATGATTATCCATTTGTTCTTGAAAGAAATCGAGAACTATCTTGTTCTTGAAAATCTTTCAAGATCCATTTTTTTTTCCTCTCTTACATATGGTTAGAACTTCATTTGGATTCGAATCCAACTAAGATGTCCTCTAGATATCACAAAATGTGGAGAAAAAGACAAGATTATGTCATGAGATAGGATTAGTAATTGAATATTGTAGGTGTTCCGTGACTTCAGCATTATTCTCTAATAATACGTAATTAAATTCGTCACTCCAGTATCGTCGTTCTCTAATAATAAGTGGGACCAACTTGTTATTATTATAATAATAATTATTTTTTTGACAATGATGGCCTTTCCCTTGGGTGCTAGTCAAAATAGTAAAAAAGGATAAGTGGGCAAGTGTGAGTGAAGAATTGAGTTGTCAGTAGGAATAGTCATGAGGCAGGGCAGGGTGGGTATGCTTCCCCCATTCCTATCCCCACCACCCTTTTTATCGCTCATACCTGCCTAATTTAATGTGGGTGTGGGGGTGAGTAATCCCTACTGAGGGTGTTATACTCATACCTTACCTAATTATCCATTAAGAATTAAAAAAAAAAAAAAACTCAAAACAAATTTCATTACAATTTTTAATAAAATTTAGCAATATAATCACAAATGTAATTAAAAAATGAAAACTGAAATCTTATAAACAAATCTAAACTTCAGAAATCTATAAACTAAATTCATAAAAAAAACTAAAACATTAAAACACTAACAATTTAAATTTATATATATGTATTTATAAACATAAAAATAAATTTATTTTTATAAGGGTGAATATAGATAGGATAGGTGTGGGTATGGGGGAGCTTCCCTCACCCCGCGTAAGAGGTTAATCTTAACCCCCGTATTTGTCCCCATACTCATATATTATTCCCATACCCGCCCCCTAATATAGTGGGTCCCTACACCGTGGGTAAAAATGTCATCCATAGTTTTTAGTAATGATCAATTCTTTAATATTTTTTTTGGTTGTTTAATTTTTTAAGCTTATTTTTTTTTAACTGTTTTTAATCGCTAACAATAAGTCAAGAATGAATTTTTAAAATTTAATAGAGAAAATCACACAGTAATCACATGATAATATAATAATTCAAAAAAGAAAAACAAAATTAAGGTGCAAAATCATTTTTAAAAAATTCAAGGCACAAAATGCTCTTTTCAATGTCTCGGAAAACACTTGAAAATTATATAATATTTATATCTAACGCAATCATTTTCGTAAATTTCAAGCTTTTATGCGATGATTACGTGATTGTTATCATCTAAAAAAATAAATAAATGAAAGGACCAAAGCTTTAAAAAAAATTTTAAGTTTATATAATGGTGAAATTTTTTTTTGGGAATTGAAAATTTTCATTTATTTTTTCACACGTCGGACAATAAGAATGATAATTGCACTCAAGGTCTAATTATTTTTTTAATTACTGTGTTATGCTCATAATTCCATTTTGACTGTTAATTTTGGTGACAAAATATTGACTCCCTATTTCAATACCGTTGACGGTTAAATTATCATTATATATATATATATATATATATATATATCCGAGAACAATCCTTTACACTTTTCCTCATGCCTCTGTTGATCTAAGTGGAAAGCGTAGGGTTGTGAAATTTTCTGAAATATTGCCTGTCAAAACGTACTCAATTGCTCAACAGGTGATAACCTAATGGCCACAGATAAAGCAGATGGTTAATGGGGACAAAGAACACCTCTGGTACAAAATCTTAACATTGAGGATTAAAATGTAATTAAAAAAAAAAAAGACTAATGGGAACGAAGTGCAACATTGGCAAGAGATTAGGGACTGGAGACATAAATAAGTCTTGCATATTTTTACATGGATTAAGGTATTGATATGAAGTAATAAAAAAAAATCAGCCCAAAAAAAAAAAAAGGAAGAAGAAAAAGAGAGAAACCAAGAGATTTTGAAAAGTTAATAATATTACTAGCTTAAACTCTTTGTCGAGAAAAATAGTATTTCTTTTTTAATAATAAAAGTAATATAATTATAATTATAATTATCTTAATTACTTTGAGATGGTTTTGAACTCTACAGATCTGTGATAATGAGAGAGTCAGAGATATATATATTTTTTTATTAAATATGAACCTAGTTAAATATTTTAATTAATAAATAGGGACACAATTATTGTTTTCTTATAAAATAGAGATAATACAAATATTTGATAATCTTCTAGGGGTAAAAGTTAATTTTTCAAAAAAATTGAGTGGAGCCTCATATTTAACTTTCCTTGTAAAATAAGACTTACAATTTGAAAAAAAAAAAAAAAAAAATAGGAGTCAAGCTTTAATATCCAAAATTGAGTTAACTATACGTTTTGGTATTGTTTAGGATGTAATCACGTATGTAAATATAATTAGATTATATCTATAACTATAAAACTGAATATTTTTTTTATCTAATAATATTGTTTTTAGTTAATTGTTGTTTTTTAATCTAATCACAAAGTCATAAAATGGATGAGACTTGCATGCCGCCCATACACTTTTACATGACATTGTATGATTGGTGAACAAGCTAGTAGTGACTCATTTTCAGCATTACTAGTGCGTTCTCAGTACCTTTTTTTTTTTTTTTTTCCTTCTTTTATTTATTTTTATTCCTTATTAGAAAAAGTTTTAATATATTAATTATAAAATTCATCCAAACACCCTAAAAACAACCTTTTATTTTTAAAGCTATAAAAGGAGCCTTTCTTAACCACATAAATAAACAAAATTAAAAAAAAAAAAATTCTTTTATAGGGCACCCAGAAAAAAATTCTATCGATCTATATATATATTTATATGACACTGTTTTAAAATTTCAT
This sequence comes from Ficus microcarpa, assembly GCA_025413485.1. Classification (NCBI taxonomy): domain Eukaryota; kingdom Viridiplantae; phylum Streptophyta; class Magnoliopsida; order Rosales; family Moraceae; genus Ficus; species Ficus microcarpa. The sequence goes on along the minus strand of CM046383.1, from coordinate 25,248,679 downwards.
ATTATTATTAATATTTTTTTATTTTGTTTATTGTTTCAGCGTCATATGAATTTAAACATATCTAAGATTCAAATATATGGAATATCGAGTGGTTGTATGTATAGTTTAACAATAATTTCACACGTGACTCTACCAAAAAGTGTAGAGTTTGAATATACTCATTCCTATAATTAAAAAAAAAAAAAGCATTATTGATATAAAATACAATATCGTTGAAAGCTCAAACTAGAAAATTAAAAAAGATAACACTGCAATTTTTATTTTCTATTTTTTAACGGAGAATAGCATTACAAGTGGCACAGAAATAAGAGACCAATCTTTGCCTCTAAAAGAAAAAGGTTGCTTACAGAAAGCTCCAAAAAGTTACAAAATATAGGAACAAAAACTTTAGAAGGCTAATTTATATGCTGTTATTAATGTAGAAAAAGTTAATGAGGTGGTGAGCTAGAGAACCAGTAGTACAAAAAGTAGCAGATCAAATGCGATCTTAATTTGCCGCAAGCATCTCTTTTTTTTTTCTTTTTTTTTAATATATAATTTATTTATTTATTTTTTGATTTTATTAATTTTAGCAATCGGACAATAATTGGAATCTTTGTTCCTTTTTTGCAAGTTGGCGGGCTAGTGCAAAGTGAATCAACATATAACTTTTTGTAAAGGTTAATAATGAATATTTATAACTTTCTTGCTTAATTGCCACAAATGTAGTAAAGAAAGAACAAAAAGTCCCTAAAAAAAAAAAAAAGAATATAAAGTAAAGTTTGTGCTGTAAAAAAATTTTAACTCACGTGACAGCCAATCAGGGTGAGATATAAAGGCGCACACACATACACATATATATATATATACGTACAATATATATATTATATGGGTGATTGTGTTTGGCCGATCACTACGCATGTTAATCGGGTCAAGGATCACAATAAAGCCCCACCAGAAAATTTCAAAAGCGTAAGCTCTAATTATTTACATAATAACGTCTGAGTAAATTAAATAATATACTTTTCTTGTTAGGCTTTTAGAAGTTGTACAAAGGTATGTGCACACAGTGTCACTTCCTTTCTCTTCCCATGTTTGTAAATCACTTGGACAAAGTACTCAGCTTTATGTAGTGCGTTATCAAACCATCAAACGATTGGTGTAGCAGTTAGGATATGTCTTTCGTTTTTTACCTTCTCCTAACTAGGATGGGTTAAGTTTCGATACTTAAGGTCTTTGTCTGGTAAATAGACCGTACATCATTGCGCTTGTGGTGTTGGGAGTGAAACTAAAGAGCGACTTTCACAAAATCGTATTCAAACATAACACTTTTTTGTATCGGAAAGCTTGTCACTTTTTCTTACTTTCTTCTTTCTCCCTCCGTTCTCTTTTTCAGTCGCGCGCTGGTGACATCCCTAGTGTTGAGCTTATGTTACTTGGAATGTAATTTAGGATTTAGCTTTGGGCTTTTCATGGAGTAGAATCGGAGTTAAATAATTAAATAAATGAATGAATTTAAGATAATTAAATCATATGCTATTATTAAAATCCCCCCATTAGAGTTTACTAATTCAAGAACAAATGTGGTTAAAAGGAGGGAGTTGTTGATATCGTGTTGTTGAGAATTTTACGACGTGCGCCCACACATTGGTTTGTAGGAATTGAGAATAGTAAAGAAGTCTCTTTGATTAAAGCACTTTTTCGCCCCCTTTTTTTACTAGAAGTGCTAATCCATTCCTATAGTAAGTGGATCATTACATTAGTTATTGCATAATGACACGTGTTAACATTTCTATGGTTTGATAAAAATTTTAAAATTCCACTTGCATGATTAGACAAAATTATCCTATGAGGATATCTTTACGTTTGATAACTGGCAACCCTGTAATAGAAGGTCTTCTCGGGTCAATATGCTATGTGATATCAGACCCATGATGATTTTAATGAAACTGAACTCACCCTCTAAATATAATTAGGTCATACTCTTTCTGTTCTTTTGACGTGGATCCCATGATTTCTTCTATAGATGATGAAAATGGAGAATATGATCCCACGGATGATCTCCTTTTTGATTAGAGAGAGAGAGATTAGGTCAAGTCTGTGACCATATTGAGCACAAGTTTCACATGTACACCGATCCTTTTATTTGTTTCTTTTTTTTTTTTGAATAATTTTTTTTTGTTAATTAACACTAACCCTTAATCAGATAGAGACACATTAGAAGTATATAGGAGACCTTAACAACTATTGGCTTTCTATTTGGTCATTTGCTCTACCAGATGAGAATGGTGAAATCTTATCTTTCAAAATCACGTTTCCTCTCAATTCACATCACAAATATCACAATCTAATGCTTTCATTAATTAAGTGGAATTAGTTCAAGCAAGGGTTTTTTTTTTTTTTTTTTTTGAATGACATAATTTTTTTTAATAAAAAATGTTAATAGACAATATAAAGATGACGTGTGATTCATTTTCTCCCAAGAATTGGGAAAAAGACTAGTATTGGATTTGACTTGTCTTTTTTGTATTATTTAAGATTGTTAAAATTATAGTGCTCGTACTCAACTTGTAAAAATAAAATTGAAAAAAAAAAAAAAAACCCTATTTGAAATTTCTCACTATGATCCTTCCAAAATACAATAACAAAAGCCTATTTATATATTAATTGAGATAATTATCATTGATTTATTAATGCTTTATTTCATCGTAACATTAAAACCATGCATATGAATAAAAAGCACTACTTCCCTCCAAGATTTATTTTAGTACCAGAATACTCCTAAACTTTGAAAAGTTATACACAATTGCCTAGAAGTTGAAAAAAAAAATTACAAGAATATACTTCTTTTGTCAAGCCCATTTCAATTTATTTTTCAAGTGTTAGGCACGTGAACTTGGGTTAATTAGCAACATGTTAAAAAAACTATTTTCTCTTTCTTTACAAAAATTAAGTTAAAAATGATAAATTGGATGATGGCTCACAACTCTTATATACATAATTTTTCTAACTTCGTAAAAAGTGATAAATGGTTTGTGGGATGAAATTTTGATTTGTATTTATATCCAAAAAGTTTGCAAAAGGATGAAATTCAGACATGTTTTTCAGCATTTAAATCACAGTTTTGTCTACATAATTTCCTCTTATGTGTATCTGTTTTATCTTTTGTCTTATGGTAATTATCTCTGTGTAATAATAGCCTTTTATGCGATAGATAAATATTACATTTTAATGTTTTTTTTTTTTTCATTAAAACCCCTTTTAATGGTGATGGTTTCCCTACTGTCATGACTTATGGTTTGTTCACCATAATCGTGTCTTGAGAGTTTGTTTGTTACACTAGACTTGTGTCTATGTGGAGTGAGTGGTGGTCTTCGTATTACAAGGTCCTTGCTCTCACTCAATCAGAGCATCTATTGATTGTAGAGATTTTTTAAAAAATAGTCTTAGTCGTACTTGATTTTGGTATGCCGAGGTATTTTTCCATCTTCTGACTTATGCATACGCTTTTCTCTTTGAACGCTATCAGATTTCACTAATGGAACTGTTTTCAATTGTGGATAGTGTCTGTCGTATTGTGGATTTGTCATGTTATTTTATTTAGTTTATACTATTTGATTAGTGTGAATGATATTCTTTAAAAAAAAAAAAAAGAAAGTTAAAATGATATTGTGCAAATTTCCTTGAATGTATTTGTAGCAAAAGTTTTTTTCCTTTGTTTTTGTTTTTGTTGTTTTTGTTGTTTTTTTTTTTTTTTTTTTTTTGTCAAGGTATATTTTTACCCCTTTAAAACTAATCCTGAATTTAAAAGCTACAGCAGTACTAGACTGGTAAGTGAGAAAAGAAATGGAAAGATAATTAACATTTTAATTCGAATGTTCGTACAATAATAGAATATCACGTACGAGACCTATGAATCCTTTTTATCTCTCAACATATTTTATTTTATTTTTCACTTTTCTCTCCTATCAAATAATCAATATTTTTTTCTTAAAAATAAATAATAAACAATTCTATTTTCTCTTAAAATTCCCCCCCGCTCTCTTTTACTTTTTCATTTTTTATTTTTTAATTTCATCACGCTTTTTGTATATTTTGAGCCACGATTGTTTGATCCACCAATCGAACCAACCTAGATAGGATACCAAAAGAAATACATTATATAGAAAGAACTGAGTTTATCATTAGTTATTGATTCAATGATTTTGGTTCGTTTTGGTTCGTTTGTTATTTCAACTCAACTCCAATTAAATTATACTTTGTTAGCCCAATTGATATCTTTTTTTGAAAAGTTAATAAAAATTATAATTAGTTTTTAAAAAGTCAATCAAATCCAACTTAAAAATTTCATCTTCAACTAATGAACCAAACACATGCTTAATCTTTGATGGAACTATAATTTAAAACAAACATTTCTCAACTTGCGTTTGGACATCAAATTTGAACACAAAAAAATTCTAACTCAGTTTTTTTCCCCCTTTGAAAAGTGAACAAAATTTTAGGGTTCGTTTGGTGTTTTGGTTGAGTTTGAGATGAGATGAAATTTTTTAGTTTGAATTGATTGACTTTTTAAAAATTAATTATAAATTTTGTTGATTTTTAGAAAAAGACAAAAATTGATATGAAAAGTACAGTTTAATTAAAGTTAAACCTGGATGTCAAATATAAGCTTCACTAATTATTTACAAATCAACAATCTCCAATCTCCGATCTCTATTCCAAACCAATTTACCAAACACACCCAATAACAAGGTGTGCAGACTCGTTTGATTTCGCTCAAGTGGCTACAAGTGTTTATCATCTCCTCAAGTTTTTTAATTAAAAAAAAAACATTTTATTTACTCATAAGACCAAAAAAAGATAAATTATATTTTCCCTCTAAATTTTAAGTCTTGTTATAAAATTCTCTCTGAACTTTGATTTATAACATTCTTTCCCCGTGGACTTTGAAAAAGTTTGTAAACTTTCCCCCTCAATTAAATTTTTGACCAAAAAATGCACATGACACTCTTCGTAAGCATGAGTTGCAGATATGAATGTAAAATGCTTATAGTTACGTAAAAAAAAAAAAAAAAAAAGAGTAAATATTTAGGATTGATTGTCATTTTTTTCTCATATTTCTCTCTTATAGGTAATTTTGTAATTTCACATTTAAGAAGGGTAAATGGTGCCTCTTTATGATTCTAAACTTAATACCTCCAACTTATGCTTCCAACAAGTGTTACGTGTATTTTTCCGTCAAAAGTTTAATTAAGGAGGAAAATTCGTGAATTTTTTTAAAGTTCAAGAGGGATAATGTTATAAATTAATATTTGAGAGGCATTTTATAACAAAGCCTTAAAGTTTACACGGATAAAGTGTAATTGTCCCAAAAAAAAAAAAAAAAAAAAAAAAACTCTCATCTTTTGCCTTCTGTTTTCCCCTCCTCTAAGGTAACTCTCGTCACCGTTATCAATTAATAAATTATTTAATTCAAAACTCTCAAAAGATTTTATTCTAAAAAAAATTATTTTATTTGTTAAAAATTTAAAAGGGGAACAAATTCCCTCCAAATGATTGGCGCAACCACAAAGGCGAAGAAAGCTAGCCTTGCCAGCCCCCTTCTCTCCCCCTTCCCACCCCGCCAAAAAGCCATTCTGACGATACCATTGTCTGCCAGTCTCTCTCTTTCTCTCTCTCCCGATTCCTTACTATATATATCCCTCAACTTTTCCTCTCCGACTTCTCGATTATTCTCTCTCTCTCTCTTTCCCCACTTCGCATTCTCTCTCATTCTCTCTCTAGGAATTTCATCGACGAAGCACCAGCACAGTGCCTCTCAAATACGCGAGATCGTTTAGCGAGATCACGGTTAGCGTTCTCTCTGCGAATCAGATCTCATTTCTCGCGTTTTCTTTGAATTCGTTTTGAAATCGATTTGAATTCATCTGGTTTCACACCTCAATTTCTCGATTTATGTTTATGTATTTTGTGTGTGTGTGTGTATGTATGCATATGTTTGTGCGTGTAGTGATCTGATTGAAGTTCTTGCTTTGAAATGCGATCGAAAACTTTCCGTTTGGTTTTTGCTCTTTCTATTCATTTCTAATTTGTTAGTTTCGAACCACATTGGAGTTCGGCTGCGACTCAATTGTTCCGATATATGAATTCTGAATGTCTTCTGGTTCTGAGGTGATATATGGTCTAATTCTTATTTCTTAATTTTTATTTCGTTTTTTGGCTTTGTTTTAGCTTGGCCGGGATTCGGTAACTTTGAATTTGTGGTAAGCCAAAAGAACCATTTTTTTAAACCTGCTTCAACGAAGTTGTTTTCCAATTTCTGTATCGATTTTCTTCTTTTCTCCACATAATTGAAACATGAACTCGTATTAGAAGATTCGAGGGCCAGCGCTTTCAGCAGCCTGTTTTGGATTCGATTTTAAAAATGAGTTTTGTGTGCTCTGTGGAGGGATTTTGGTAGTCCTTTGTTTAGATGTTTCACTGACAAACAAGTTTGATGTGTGTGTTTGACATGTTTAGCCACTAAATATGTATATGGGACTCATCTTTTATTAATGGTGGTGTTTTTGGGCATTTTTCTTGAGTTTTGGCATTCTTTGAGCGTGGACGTTTTTTGGTTCCATGTAAAAGTAGATAAGGGAAACAAGAGTGAGTTGAATAGCCAATTTTGTGACGTAATTTATACTCCTTTACATTTATCATATATTTCAAGAAAAGCTCTTTTGAAACTTTCCATGGAAAAGCAGAGGAAAAATAAAAGAGCCTTGTTAGTTTAAAAAAAAAAAAAAAAACCCTCTCGTTATGCTGAAAACCTCTGCCAGATTTTGGAAGAATGTGAAGAGAGAGTTACTAGTTTGCCAGGCAATGGCTTGCTGTAAATTTCAAAACCTTCTTTTTATTTTTTATTTTTTATTTTTTATTTTTTATGTCCACTGTTTTGTTCTTCCATGGTCTCCATTTACAAGCGTAATTCATTCGTTGTAAACGTACTTTGTCTTCATCGGTTTTCATTCAAACAAAAAAAGGCCAGATTTTAGACCTTAAGTCAGGATATCTTCGGTTGTGGGATCCACGTAATATTGTTTGTTTTTCCGTTTTTTTTATTATTTATTTATTATAATTTTTTACTCAAGCGAGAACACATATAATCCGACAATGTGTATTGACCACATTCAAAAGGACCTTCATGACAAGAAATTTTAGAGGACCTATTAAGTTATAACTTTTAGATAAATATTGGAAGAGAACTTGTAAAGCTTATAAGTCACTAAAAGTGCTCACTCCTAATGAATGTTGTGACAAATTGTGGGTTGCGCAGTATATATATCCCCTGTTGCATGTGTACAAATTTTATGTAACTTATGTGTGTTTTTTTTTTTTTTTTTTTACTTGGATTTCTTCCCTGGCTGGCTACTGGGTTGTTTTTCACGGGGCTCTTCCACTCAAGAAAAGTAGAATCTTCACATTTCTGACCATATCAAATAATATCAACTCCACTTGCACCCTATCAATAATATCAAACGCCACTTGCTCTCGTTTAGCAGAGAAAACAAACAATGCCTGCATGCGAAAGTCTCTCTGTCAAGTTCTTGCTTTTTGGTATTTGAATTTCCCATTTTTATCTGGTTTTTTGTATCCATTTCTGGCTTTAACTCCCTTTTACTGTGCCTTTTTTTTTTTTTTTTTTTTTTTTTTTTTTTTTTCGCTTTTGTGAAGGGATAGAGAGGTGATTATTATGCTCAGTGACATTGTTAAAGACCAAAAGGACGTTTTTTCCTTCATTCGAGAAGGTGAGTGCTCTTCTCTTGGTCTATTTATGCTTCTCTTGATATTACATTTGTGCTAAATTGATTTGCTTTTTTGCTCTCACATAAACAATAGTAAAGTTGTCCGGGTTGATTCGCTGACACTCTTTTTTAATCACCCCATTTTAGTCTCTTACTTTTTTATTGGATCCCTTGTACATTTTTATGGGTGCCACAGGCTTAGATTCGCTCTTTTACTAGGAGCTACTACTTATTGCATGCACATGATCAACTTTATACTACTGAATTGTGTATGTCTCCTTTGGATCATAAATTCAAACTCGTATTTGAAATAATGAATTCAAATTTTTTAAGAGAGTGCACGATAAACAAAGTTTGAAAAGTAGGTTTAAAGCGGGATGTGAAACAAGAGCTTCGACATAGGTAGGTCACTGCTCTATATATGCAAGCCCTGCTACCGAACTTGTGTGAACATTTTGTTAAGTGAGGATGGATTGTCTCCTTAAAATCTTAGTGAGAATAGAAGATGAATGTGATATACCTATATCGATCATATTATATACAACTTGTACAACTAATTAATAATTTAAAACCTAGTAAGGGTTTTAAATTGCATACAACTTGTACAATTTATTAGGGCTAACCCAGTTGGTGAAAAGTGAGATTTTGGATTGTAAATCCAACTAGGATCCTTTTTTTTTTTTTTCAAATTGATAAAATAAGCGTCCATGGAGCCCATGGAAAAAAAGACCTTACATTCAATCAAATTTTTGCATCAACTGTGACTTTGTGATTGGGAGAAAAAGTTTATGATACTCAATGCAAAGCATTATTGGTCTACTCTGGATATGTGTGGACCATTTTTTCTTTTACGCATTTATAAAGTAAAAACATTAGTTCCTTTTTTTCTATGGACAAAGTTTGGAATTATATTGTTCTATTATTACCTAGGGGACAGGAAAAATGATGGATAGAGAGAACAAACAAAATTTGCTTAATCTAATAATTTAGTATGAAAGTTGCTAGAAAGTTCAAAAAGAAAAGAATAAATTACTAAGTTGGTTTTTAAGTTTTGAAGTTTGTGCAACTTTAGTCCCAGTTCTTATTTTCATAGTTGGAGTGACTCTAAATTACTAAAAATGTTACTACAACAGTAATTTAAGTTAATTTTTGAATGGAGACATCATTTTTTAATCAAATTACTGACCAATTCCGTCTAAAAATTAATGAAAAAGACTATTTTAATAGTTTAAGGTCATTTATAGCTTAAAAAAAAAAAAAAAGAACAGAGACTAAAATTATATAAACTTAAAAAATTAAAGATTAAATGAGCAACTTAGCTAAAGAAAAAGAAAACTTTTCTTTATAATCAAAATAAGTATAAAAGTTGTTTGCTGTGGACGAGAGTTGGTGAACTATGCTGATTATGGCGTTGGTCCACTTTGTTCCTTCATAGCAGCATCTTCGTAGATGTTTGTTACTTTAAGATTTGTATGGATAAGAAGATATCTTGTACCTAGTCAATTCCACACAACTTTTTGGCTGAGTAACTAGAGTAGCACCTGGACCGTGTTGCAGTTGCCTTCTTAGTGGTTTTTTTTTTTTTTTTTTTCTTCTCTCTCTCTCTCTCTCTCTTGACAATGAAATATTTCTCTTGGCTAGTTGTCTAGTCATGAGATGTTATATGTGTGTGTGTGTGTGTTTATTTTTTTTTGGGCCTGCTCCAATGAGACACTTATAGGTGGCTTTGGAAAAACTTGTTGGGTCCTTTCCAGTTACATGGCACTTGGTGTTACGGGCCCAGAGTGTTTTCTTTCTTCTTCTTTCCTTTCTTTTTTGAAAGTTAATTGTTAGGACAACAATAGCATATTTTGTACAAAAATCTGTAGGAACCCCTAAATGCCCCTGCTTCTTCCTCCTCGCCCTCGATCTCATTCATGCATCATGTTGTCATTGATGTCGCTTGCTCGCTGTCAATGTTATCGTTGCTGGCCAGGCCGTCCACGTCAAAATTGCAATCTCTGTTGCAACTTTTCTACCTCGGAGCGATCACAAATTGTCACGATTGTCTTCTCCTATAGTTTCATCCCCGCATCCAATGGTGCCTCCTTCCAGCAGCAGAAACAAGGGCACAAATTCTTGCAAAATTAGATATAGGGTTTGAATTTGGGGATTTGCCTTAATTTAGGGTTTTTATTATAATTATGATAGATAATGTCTTTACAATATTGTAAATACGTACTAAAAAGTTTAAAAAAGATAAAATGTGAAAATTTATCAATATAGTAAATTAGATGCTTAATATTTAAAAATATTTTTAGTTAATTTAGTAAGCTTGGTAAATCGTCATTTACTAATTTAAGTAAATAGCGTCTTTTCAGTAAATCCCTTTTTTTTTTATCCGGTTTTTTAGAGTTTCAGTTTATTTAGTAAATTTTATGTTTACTATGCAAATATAATATTTACATCTAAATTTTTATTTACATTGCCTTTTATATCTTTAATCTATCTATTAATCTGATATTTACATTCAAAATTTTTTTTTGAAAGGATTAAACAGTTTTTTCAAGTAAGTCTTTCTTTTATTTATTTATTTATTATTATTATTTATTTATTTATTTATCTTTTGCATTTTAGAGTTTTAGATAAATTTGGTATTTCCTAAGTAAATTTAGCCTGAAGGCCCTATAGTCCATATGCTCCGTGGGAATTGTGTGAAGAGTCTTTGTGCTTTATCAAAAATAATAATAATAATAAATAAATAAATCTAGTATTCTAAAAAATTCATTAAAAAAACTTATTTTTTCTTTGTAAATAAAGTATTTACACAATATTTATGGATGTATTCATATCCTAATTCATTGAATACAATGTTTACTAGATGTAAATAACATATTGACCAATTCTTTACCCTTATAAATAATGTATTTATCACTTATTATCTAATTTACTAAGTCTTATCAAAAAGCGTGGGACAGCATGAATATGACCCCCAAACTTTCCATGCCGTCGTCTTAGAGCCTTATGAAAAGAGGGAACAGCATGACTTTCGGTTGACAAAAGAATGTCGTTGTCCAGTGTATTGACCCAGGCTGTGAAACAGAAAAAGCTTGTGTAATTAGTGGTATTTTATTTTTATGACTTCAACGATAACTTTTCCTTTATCAGATTCTTTTCTGGTGACATAATGTAGTAAGTAATTGAAATGGAAGATACTATGCTGACAAAAAAAAAAAAAAAAAAAAGAAGAAGAAGAAGAAAGATTGGTGTTGTCTTCACTAGTGACAAAGCCATTAATTTTGATGAGGGAGGTTTAATAATTCCAAGTTTTCAACTTTCAAAATAATGAAATGAAAATTTTAACTTTTGAGGGAGGCTATTTGTAAATTTAAATCAAATACATATATAAAAAGATAGAGAATAAAAAGTTGACGGGCCTTAAGTCCCCCCTTGTACCTATGTGCTTACGTCCCTATTCCTCACGATCCTCGTCTACCATCCATTAAGAATCTAATGAAATGTGTAGGTATAATAATTTTAGGACTTGATATCTGTACTTTCATAAGGGTCAATTCAAAATTAGTCAGTTCACGGGTTCATAATTTCTGATGTCAATTTTACGGCTGGATCTTTAAATAAGAACGCGTGTATTCGAACTTGGATACTAACCACATGAAGTTACCGAGAAAACTCATTTTTGTGACGCAATGTGAGACGGGCCTAATTTCTGGTCACTAAAATTTGCTTTATATGTCTTTATCCATGCCACAACTTTTGAAACTTTTGAAGGCTGAATTTCTTGATTGACCAATATTATTCAAAGTCAATATCAAGGGCGGAGCATTTTGTTTGACTTTCTTTGAAACAGCAATTGTCATGCAATATGCATGTTGTGTACAAAAGCATCGTGAAATCTAAGATTTCCATGACGATTTTTGGAAATTATACTCCGTGCCGTGTTTTTGACTTATTTTTAGACTGCAGTTTTCGGACAATTATTGTGTAATCTCTATCTTTTATTCCAATATTTATGGTAATAACTATTGACTTTTGTGTGAACATGTTAATAGCTTGTCGAATAATTTGAGAAATTGTGTCGAAATACCTTTCTAATTTGATCATGTCAGTTGGTCAGGACTTAGGATTCACGTTGCATGATTTAATGCTTGTTTTGCGAACTTTGTAAAGTAATTTTTCCCTTGGATTACGGGTTCGCCTCTGCTTTTGCTCGGATGTGTGGGAATCTATAAACAAATAAGCTTAATCGGCTTAGGTTTTGGGTTCCAAATTAGCAAGAGTTTATAAATTTATGTTCATGATGTGGGTGTGGAGTGAGGGGAAAAAAAAGAAGAAGAATATCCATGATCTTTTTATAAATATAAGTGTAAATTTTTATGTTGGTTCTTAAACTTATAAATTTGTGTGTAACTTTGATTGATCACTGTTATTTTTTTTTTCTTAGCTGGTATATCCTTGAACTATTAAAAACATTGTTAGTGCAACTTTGATTTCAACTTATTTTGGTTTTGGGTTCCAAAATAGAAAGAGTTTATATTTTTATGTTGGTGTGGAGTGAGGAAAAAGAAAAAGAAATAAGAATGTCCATGATCTTTTATTAAATATAATTATGTGATTTATGTTTTATTATGGCGGTCTTCTTTTGTCAGTTTAGAATATATCAATAGGCTTCTGAGTGTGTTGGCATCGAATAAAACAATACACTTTTAAGAGTTAGGGGATGTTTGGTTCACCCATTCAACTTAAACTTTTCATCTCAGTTTTTGTTTTTTTCTGAAAAAATTGTTTGTTTTTTGTTTTTTCTGAAAAGTTAACAAAAATTACTATTGAAACTTAAAATTTCCAACTCAAATTGGTGAACCAAACGGAGCCTTAGTTTTTTGGGACAAGATGATAGCTCGACCACCGGTGGAACGTTTTACTCTTCAGAGATTAAAATAGAATTGGATCAATAGTTCAGGGGTAAAAACCATTGTCTACAAAATGGGTGAAAGTTGACTTTTTTCCCTGTTTAAAGGGCTGCTTATAACAAAGAAAAATTATTGTTATTTGTTCAAATTTAATAGTTTCATTTGAAAGATTTTTTTTTTAAAGTCTACATTCACAGTACAGGTAGTGTTAAGGACACAAACTCCAATATCAACTTTTTAAGTATCAACTCATTTTTCATATTTTCATTAATAAACACAATCAATTAATGTGATTATATTTTAAATACTTATCAATTAAAAAACCACAATTTATATGTAACATAAATTGATATTAAAGTTTGCGTTCTTAACATTTTTTTAGCAAAGTACATATTGAGTAACTTACCCAAAATGGTTGAACAGTATCTTTTTTCTAACTCAAATAAATAATGCTTGTGAGTAATTTATAGAAAATTAGGGGAAAATTAATGGAAAATTGACTAGTATATTTACCCTAAAAAATGGTTAAGATGAGAGATTACTAGAATGGTATAAGCTCGCCCAAATGTTTTGTCTAAAAAAAAAAAAAAAAAGCAAACAAACAAGATCACTGGAAATAATTAAGCTCGACATATTAGAATAATTAAAGTTGAACAATTTAGATAGCGTCGAATTAGAAATAGATTTTATGGAACAGTTTGGCTTTAACTTGGATTTGAGTTTATGATTTGGACGTATATATAGAAAAAATGTATAGGCAAAGAGGAGTTCTCTCTCTCTCTCTCTCTCTCTCTCTCTCTCTCTCTATTTTGAGAAAAAGAAAGAGGAGTTTCAATAACATGTCATCAAATTAACTGGTAAATATGGCAATAAGTAATTGTAAATTAGTTATAGTGAACCTAATATGGTTGGTTCGAGAAAGAACTAATATGGTAAATGTTATTCGTGCAGCGTTACTTTTTTTTTTTTTTTTTTCCTTTGCTTCCGTTATAAAAAAAAATTTATTTTTTTGGGTAAAACACTTCCATAATTTCCTTATTAGTGATTTTGTGCACATCTTATTATTATTATTATTATTATTATTTTTTTTTGAAAATTGTGATTTGCACACTTTCCTCCGTCGTTTTGTATGCAAGTCGTACTTTTTTGCCGAAATTATTTACTTCCTCTTTTATTCCATCTGTCGGTGACAACCATTTTCCTTGCTTTCATGATCATTTCACAAATATTGACTTATAATTCTCCTTTTTTTATTTTTTTTTTGGAGAGAAAGATTGACATGAAACTTAGTTGAGCAAAGAAAGGGAAATTGAATTGATTAGATTAGACATACTAATTCATTAACAAAACGTCGAGAAGGAAGTTTTATATGAAAAAGAAGTTTAGAGTGTGGAGCGTTTACGAAGAGGGTTAATTTTCTTTTCTCTAAATGCAAACGTGAGAGGGGCAAAAAAAAAAAAAAAAGGATGTTGGCCATTAAAATATTAATTGACTCATCTAGTTCGATAAAAACACATAATGATATCTGTTAATTTGTAATTGATTACTTATTATATAATCAATCATTTATTAAAATTTGAGACATTTATTAAAAAAACATGCTAAATAAGAGGAAACTTTCCCGCGTATTCCTCTTAAATTGTCAATACAAAAGAGTACATAAGCAGAGCAGCTTAGGTCTCCTCATACTTGTCATTTTTCTTTCAAATTTTGCCACCCTTATTTTTCTTTTCTCTCAATAAATATGTATTCTTTATATGCATTTGTCCCTAGGTCCACTCCTCTTCCTCTGTTGTGTCTACCTCTTGGTGGATCCGAAGTTGATGTTCATACTCCTCCGTGGGGACGCTAGTCAAGATTCTTCGGTGAGTTTAGACATACAACATATCTTATCAGTGATCTTGGTATATTCCCCCCCAAAAAAAAAACCTTAAATTATTTTATAAATAACAAAAAATTGCGTCTTTATGACAATAATTTTATAATTCTGTAACATAAAACACGAAAGCCATTATAATAATTACTATGCCCTCGTTTGGTTCATCATTTCATCTCAAAATTTTCATCTCAGTTTTTGTCTTTTTTTAAAAAAGTTTTTTATCTTTTTCGAAAATGTTTTTTGTCTTTTCTGAAAAGTCAACAAAAATTACTATTGAAACTTAAAATTTCCAACTCAAACTGGTGAACCAAACGGACCTTATGTAATTTTATTTCAATTTCATTTCATGTAATGTAATGTAATTTCTCAATTTTTTTTGTTGTTGTGTGAAACAGTTGCAAGATTTTCAACAGTCTGAAAGGTTTCTGAACTCATCAGAAACGTGAGGTACAACTTTCATTTTATTATCTATAATGTAATCCGGTAATTTTGAGAAATTGCAATTGGAAAAAATATATTTGTATATTTATATATTCCTATGCTTTCTTATTTCCATTATATTTTATTTTCCCTTCATTTGCCTTTGATCAATTTTGTGACGTATCCGTCAAACAGTAGTAACTGACTAGTGATTGAGAACTATTTCAACTCATTTCAATATTTGACTATGGATTAATATAAAAAATATATATATGTAAGTGGATTACTTTCTTTTGACTTTTGACCGGCTGCTTTGGTAACGTGGAAGCAAAGTAATATCTATAATTATAGTTACATTCTTGGCGTGAAGTTTTCGAAAAATACTATTTAAAAATTTAGTTAAATTATTTTATTTTATTTTTTTGTAATGATATCTCTTTTATAACTTTCTTTTTATTTTCTTTATTTAATTTTTTTAATGTTTTTTTATTATTTTATTTTTATCATAAAATATCATTGAAAACTTTAAAATTTATATTTTTAAAGAAGATATTCAATAATTTTAGTACGCACGTTTATATGTGTAAAATACATGATTTTAACTAGTGTTATCATATAAAAAGAATCAAAAACTCATTTTTTTTTGGTACATGTCATTCCCTCCTTTTTCTTTGTTTCTTTTTTTCTTCCCCCCCCCCCCCCCCCTCCCTCATTCTTGCCCATTTGACCATCTTACTTAGACATGATTGGAATGAGCAACTATTTTGTTGAAAAGGTTAAATCATGATTTGAATGAGCAATTAATTTCTCTTTTCTCGTGAGATCACCCGATTAATTTTCTACATGATTTGTTAACTCTTTTTCAATTTATTATTGTTTAATTATTTTCTCCTTAATATTTTACGAGTAATTATTTTCTAATAATATCTCTTAATTAATTTTTTTATTTAACAAATTGATTAAATACGTGTGTGATACGTGTCTACAACTAGTTATTAAATAAAGGCGGGCGATGGTCGCATAAATGATCATGCATGTTAATTATGTAAAGGTGTCAAATCATGGATATGAATATACATTATACATATGTTAATAAATGGTGGTCATACGTTTGCCAAAAAGTAAGCGTTGGTCATAGTAGGTCCTTCAATTTGTGTTATTGTTTCTTCAATTATAATGTGTCATTTGGCAAAACCGCACCAGCCAAAAATTTTTGTCATATTTTGTCGCTTTTTTTTTTTTTTTTTTCTCTCTCTCGAATGAAAATTTTGAGTCATTAAAAAATCTCATGCGCTTCTGAAAAAATTTTTCTGTTTGTGGCAAAATAATGTTTTTTTTTTTTTACAGATTTTTATTTTCATCTTTTTTTCCTGAGTGGATTTTCGGAAGAAATGTAAGATGGAGTTTTGTTATTCTCAATTTGTGAACGGGTGTCCAGTTAACATATCAATTATGACTTACTAAGATTTATTTAGCTCTGATGTTTTTCTATGCAGTACTACTGATTGTATTCTTTTTTTTTTTTTTTGCTTCACTAATTTTCCTTATTTTCTTTAGATCACCTTTTTTTTTTTTTTTTTGGGCTCTGGTTATACTACACATCAATAGCAAGGTTTTATTCAAATGAATATATAAATTTTTTTGTTTTAAGTTCTTGGTACGTATTCTTACCTTTTCTTTTTGCGAGATGCAATGTCAATGATAGTGGGAATTTTGTCTCAGCATATTTGGTGCATAAAATTGACACACAAACACACATATATATTTCCCCTTTTCTTTTTGCTAAGCCCATTAGGAACATAATTTCTTTAAAAATATTTTGGAAATTGGAGGACTCGTTATTTTTCAAAAAAACGATAAAAATTAATTAAAAAAGTTTATTTTAAAATGATTTTCCAAACAAAAGTGTAACATAATATTAAAATGACTATTGCACAGTTCTAATTTATCCAAATTGGAGTCTTTCTAAATCTATTTTTTCCGCTTGCTCTTTTTTATCTTTTATTTAAGATAAAGTAAAAAGATTTGAATTCTAGATCTTTAATGGAGTCAGATATGAAATGATTGTTAAATTACGTGTTTTTTTTTTTTTATTCCTCTCAATCGACAAAAATAAATCCAAAAAGGGCACTCTGTTCTTCTTTCATCCTATCAAAAGATCCAAAGATTGTACTTCATTTATCCAAATTATTGTCGTCTCAGTTATTCTCTTCTCTATTCATACAAGAATGCCATTCATTGAAGCTTTCTTATTTTAAAAAAAAAAAAAAAAATGCCCTTCATTAATTAACTTTTCTGCCACACTAGCTGAAACTCAAGGCAAAACGATGCCGTTTTTGTCCAAAAGGGCAAATATAAAAAGGTCTACTCGGAAATGAATGCACCGAGAACAGAGTACCAACTTGTAACTTCAATTTTTTTTTTTTTTTTTTTGGGTAACTTGGGTGGTGAGTTAGTCAGCCGCAGTACTGAGAGGGCAGGCGTTCAATTTTTTCATCAACACCAGAAAGAAAAGATGAAAAGCCAAACATACAATACAAGTGTTCTATAATAGAGAGCTTTTCCTTGGCCCTTGGAACCGAGTCTTAGGATCTCTATCATTCTCTTTTTCTTTTATCTCACCTAACCTTTTCAACTTTATTAGTGTTGTAGCCTATTACAGCCAGAGATTTTAAAGATTTTTTATGTGT
Source organism: Ficus microcarpa (assembly GCA_025413485.1). Taxonomy (NCBI): domain Eukaryota; kingdom Viridiplantae; phylum Streptophyta; class Magnoliopsida; order Rosales; family Moraceae; genus Ficus; species Ficus microcarpa. The sequence continues at coordinate 25,231,017 of CM046383.1, read as the reverse complement.
TTGGAAAATCATCCTTTTTTTTTTTTTCAAGAATTTGGGCGATATTTATTCTGTTCATTTCATTTTTTCCTTTCTTCTTTGGACAAAATATTTGGTGCTACCTGCATGGCTGCGAAGCTGTCTATACCCTATAAAGCTTACACGAGGATTCTGTTTCTCTCTTTCTTTTTCTCTTACTTCGTTAATTCTCGGCCGTTCAGATTCTGGAGACTTCCTTTTCTCTCTTTCTTTTCCCTTTTTCTCTCCTTTTGTCCTCTTCCAACCCATTGGCTGGGTTATAGTTGAATCCCATTTTTGGTGAGACCGCTCATCTTTAAATTTGTTTTTTAAGGATTTAATGTTGCATTTTGTGTGTTTTTGGAATTGGGTTTTTGATGCTTTTTCTTCTTTTTGTTTGTGTTAGTTGATATATATATATATACACACACACATGTACATATACATGTACATATACATATATATGTATGAGGAATGGTTTCTCAGAATCACATAATGTTTTCCATCCATGCAATGTGTTTGTTGTTTCATCTCAGTGATGTTATCCTCTTTTCAGTTCTTACCTTTTTTTTTTCTTTTTTTTTTTTTTTCAATTATTATTATTGATGATTGTTAAGTAATGGGCTAATATGAAATGGATAGAATGGTACTTCCTCTTGGTATAATTCTGTGGATAATGTGACTTCCATTTTTCCCATTTTGTCTTTTTGTTGATTTTTACCGATTTTAGACATTCTGAGCTTAGTTTGGCATATTAGTCAATGACTTACTAGTTGATGACATATGTTTGCATAATGTAGGAGACACAGTTGTCTTGAGAAGCATTGGTGTTTACAAAATTTGTTAAAACAAGGTTCAATTGCATAGTGATCGCATGCGAGGGAACAAGTTTGGCGAAATTCCGACCTACCAGTCGGATCGAGTTGGAAGGCGAGTTGAAAGGCTAGTGACTGTTAGGACGATAAGGAAAAAAAACAAGGAGAATGATGTCCACCTAAGGGAAGATCTCGATAACTCAAATGATTCCAGTGTTGAACACTGCCCTGAAGGGATAAACAATGAGGGATGTGGACAGAAGGATGGAAAGCCTATCAGACAACGACTATTGGTCGTTGCTAACAGGTTACCAGTCTCTGCTGTAAGGCGAGGTGAAGATGTATGGTCTTTGGAGATTAGTGCTGGAGGTCTAGTTAGTGCTCTGCTTGGTACATGCCCAAACGCTTTACTTTGATCAGTTTTTTGTTCAATTTGATATGTTCAAACATTCGCCATTGGCTTTAGATTGTCGTTTACTTACTTATGTTTTGATCTGGTTTTGGTCTCTACCAAATGATTTTGACCAAAGGTGTGAAGGAGTTTGAAGCAAGATGGATTGGTTGGGCTGGTGTAAATGTGCCGGATGAAGTTGGACAGAAAGCACTTACCAAAGCTCTAGCTGAAAAGGTAAGCTTTTGATCATTTGACATTGAAATTCTTCGTATCATTTAATGTTGTTTGCTTTGTTTGCTTGCTTATTATATATGTTAAAACTTCGTTGTGCCGATGCTTGTTCCCTTTCTTACAGAGGTGTATTCCGGTATTTCTTGATGAGGAGATTGTTCATCAATATTACAATGGCTATTGCAACAACATTTTGTGGCCTCTTTTCCATTATATTGGACTTCCACAAGAAGAACGACTCGCTACCACCAGAAGTTTCCAGTCTCAGTTTGCTGCATATAAGAAGGCGAATCAAATGTTTGCCGATGTGGTAAACCAGCACTATGAGGAGGGTGATGTTGTTTGGTGCCATGATTACCATCTTATGTTTCTTCCAAAATGCTTGAAAGAATATAACAGCTCAATGAAGGTTGGGTGGTTTTTACATACACCTTTCCCCTCATCCGAAATTATTAGGACATTGCCATCTCGATTGGAACTGTTGCGCTCAGTTCTTGCGGCAGATTTAGTTGGGTAAGTTGAGTTTTGAGGATTGAAATAGTCAAAACATCTTCTTAAATTAGGATACTGTCATTTGAAGTTAGCAGGACTCAATAGAACTGATGGTTCATTTAGTATTCGTTACCGATCTCATATATATATATATATATATATATATATATGTATATTAATATATCCTTCTGTTGCTTTCTTCACTCAAGAATTTCAAGTATTTGGCTTCGTTGACTAGCTTAAGAACATAATAATGTTTGTCTTATTCTTTTTCCCTTATCCAGTTTTCATACATATGACTATGCACGCCATTTCGTTAGTGCTTGCACTCGCATTCTTGGACTGGAGGGTACGCCTGAAGGAGTTGAGGATCAAGGGAAACTTACTCGAGTGGCTGCTGTATGATTCTTTTTTAGTATTCTATTCTTTGAAAGAGTACTCTTTTCCAACAATACAACACATTTTTACGAAATTATCAAACCATACCATATGATGCAGACATTTGAACTCAAACTTGACTTTTTAATCGTTATACTCATTTTGGTTCACCTACTCAATTTTCAGTTTCCTATTGGTATAGACTCGGATCGATTCAAACGCGCACTTGAACTTCCTCAAGTCCAGGAGCACATCAAGGAACTGAAAGAAAGGTTTTCCGGTCGTAAGGTATGCAAAGTTTATTATATATGTTGTGTATGTATGCTTAATTTGGGGTAATTGGTATCTTGACATCATTTGAGAGCTTGTTAATGTGCTAATGTCTTGTAAGATATTGATTGAGATGTTGTCTACTAATCTGAGATGTGTAAGGATTGCATTTGTTCAAGTTGTGGCGTGAGCGTGCATGTTAAAGGATTCATTATTGCAATTGACGTGCTCCTCTATAATTGTTACTGTTACTAGTTCAATTCTTAGAAGATTATTACTTGATTCTTTTGTTCCCAATTTTTTTTTTTGCTAACTTGCTTTACCTTAAGTGCTGCAAGTGATTTTCTTACTCATATGTTTTGACATGACAGGTAATGTTAGGTGTTGATCGGCTTGATATGATTAAAGGAATTCCTCAAAAGATATTGGCATTTGAGAAATTTCTCGAGGAAAACTCAACTTGGCGTGAAAAAGTTGTCTTGCTGCAAATTGCTGTGCCAACAAGAACAGATGTCCCAGAGTGTATGTCTCTTAAATAGCGCTCTAGTGTTTATTATTATTTTTGTTAAGTTAACAATTGGCTACTCTCCGTTGTCGTATTACAATTATGAAGATGGTGTGACATCCTTGAAGCCATCTTCTTTTTCGAGCATGTAGAATTGACCTCTGAATTTGTCTACTTAGTCATGAAAGTGTGATTTATCAACTATGTTCTGTTGGCATATTGACAGATCAAAAACTCACTAGCCAGGTTCATGAAATTGTTGGACGAATTAACGGCAGATTCGGAACGTTGACTGCAGTTCCAATTCATCATCTGGTTAGTCGTGACTCTTATTTGGTAAAATAAATCTGTGTTGTATCTACTGGTGATTTGACCGGTGTTGTAAAGTTCTTGATGTTAGGTGACACCTAGTTCGATCTTAGTGTTGTTAATATTACTACTATAGCTCTTAGACACAACACACCTACATCTCAAATTGCAGAGGTAGCGGTATCAAAATTGTATCAAGGACGCTGACTAGGGCATGCATTACTAAAAAAGTTGGAAGTTGGATTTCAATCTGTGGTGTAATTCGAACAACAATATAATGTTTCTCATTTCATTTTTGTCTTTCTTCACAGGACCGTTCTCTTGATTTTCATGCATTATGTGCTCTCTATGCTGTTACTGGTACTAATTCTCATTCTCCTAGTGTTTTATTTGTTTTTCAGTTTTCTTTACTATAGACTTCCCCTCCGTTTAATTTCTCTGGTAATAACCTAATTCCTAGATCATAAATAGAAAATTAGAAAGCATATCCATACCCGTGTTCATAGAATTGGCCTTTAATTACTTGCATATGTAAGTTGGGGAAGTTTTTTTCTTTTTCTTTTTTTTTATAAAATAAAACTTTTACTGTGGCAACTTTTAATGGTTAATGTTTTACTACATTTTAGAGTCTCTTCTATAATTTTAACCGACGGTTTACATCTGCCCATGTCTCTTTGTTTAGATGTCGCACTGGTCACATCTTTGAGGGATGGAATGAATCTTGTTAGTTACGAGTTTGTAGCATGCCAAGATGCAAAGAAAGGGGTCCTCATTCTCAGCGAGGTAATTGACAAAAACATACATCTCTGCTCGTGCTTGAGTTATTTTCACCATCCCAATTGTGCATGCAATTACACTCTCCAATGTAATCATTCATCGTTGGGTAAGGTTTTATGAGATTGGTAAACTAACTATAGTGAAATGACGAGATTCTTGACCTATGATGTACAACTAATGCTCGTGATAGTTAAAGAACAAGGCAACAATATAACAAAAATGCTTGATAGATCAATATTTACAAAGCTAGAGCAAGGAACCATTGAGCCACTGTCAGTGCACCACTAATATAAAGAAAAGAAAAAAGCGCCGAAACTTTTTAGACTCTAGTTTCAGTACAAGATCATATTACATCTCCTTGAATGTGGCACTTCCTTTTGTTGAACAAACTTTATCGTGTATATTTTATGTTACACATTTGAGTGTAGCTCTATTTCCATGATTATCACTATATATATATATATATATTTTTTTTTTTAACAATTCTAGCTGTTGATACTTTTGATGCATTTTTTTGTAGTTTGCTGGTGCTGCTCAGTCTCTTGGTGCGGGAGCAATTCTAGTGAACCCGTGGAATATCACAGAAGTTGCTAATGCTATTGGCCAAGCTTTGGATATGAAAGCTGATGAAAGAGAGAAACGACATAAGCATAACTTTACACATGTGACTACACACACTGCTCAAGAATGGGCCGAGACTTTTGTGAGGTATGCATGCATAAGTTTTATTGTATGCATTGTGTCATTTAATAGCAAGATCTATTAATTCCCTTGATGCCTGTTTCACACATTTTCTTTAATGGAACAAACTTATGTAAAGACATGAAAGTGCAGCACTCTATATTAGAAAAATTATTTATTAAAAAATCTCATGTGAGCTACAAAATTAATTTTATTAACAGCCACTTTGACTGGAAGAAGTGTATCAAATTTGGTCTTTTGTTTTAGAAAATGGTTGTCTGTGTTTGTGAAGTTATGGATAATGAAATTTGTTTTTTGTAGTGAACTGAACGATACTGTCGTTGAGGCAGAAATCAGGACGAGAGAAGCCAAACCCCCATTCCCTAACGAGCATGCAATTCAAGGTTTTATGGAGTCCAAAAATCGATTGATTATACTGGTATGATTCCATCTGAATTTGACACTTGGGAATTTTTCCTCATTCAAGAAATATGTTCATGCATCCCCCACATTACATATTTCTAATATGCACTTATATAGGTCTGTGATCACGCAAAGCATTTTTAATTAATCTTGTTTTTAACAAATGGAGCTTAATGAGAATTGATTAATAGTTTATTTGCCCGGCCCTATACAATTCTGTCTGCAAGGCATCAGTTTTTCTTTGCCAAAATGCTACTTTGTTGCCCTTTTCCTGTTTTGTCCTTCAAAGACCTCAAGAGGAGTGTATGTACATTGAAACTTTAAGTAGTTTTTTGAAATAATTATGTTTTTTGGGTTTTATTTGATTCTCTCTATCTGGTGTTTAACTTCTGTTTCATCATTATGTACTCCACATTTTCCATCTTTTTGCATTTTCGGGTTTTATTTGCATTTTAACACTTGATGCTTCTAAATTTCATTTGCAGCGTAGCGTGGTTGCATTTCTGTTTGTTAGCTTCCTACTTTCGTTTGTTTTCATTTCTGTTTTTCTTGTCTTGTTGGTTATCTGAACTCAGGGATTCAATGCAACATTAACAGAACCAGTCGACACACCGGGGAGAAGAGGCGATCAGATCAAAGAAATGGACCTTAAATTGCATCCTGAGTTGAAAGAACCCTTGAGGGCACTTTGCAATGATCCTCAAACAACTGTTGTTGTCCTCAGTGGGAGTGACAGAAACGTCTTAGATGATGTACTCCTCTCTCTCTCCTTTTCTATATATTACTTAATGACCATCTCGATATTCTATTCTAATATAATTTTGGCACAGAACTTCGGGGAGTTTGACATGTGGTTGGCAGCTGAGAATGGAATGTTTTTAGGGCACACAAAAGGAGCTTGGATGACTACAATGCCTGAGCATTTGAATATGGAATGGGTCGACAGCGTGAAGGTGCTCAAAACCAAATTTTATGCTTTGTCTATTCATGTTGTCCTCCTCCCTTCAAACTCACTTCGTTGATGTCCTGTTTCCAGCATGTCTTCGAGTATTTCACAGAAAGAACGCCGAGGTCGCATTTTGAACTCCGTGAAACTTCCCTTGTATGGAATTACAAATATGCAGGTTTCCTCTTTCTCCGAACACTTGTTAACAAATTAGTCCTTTTAACTTGTTAGTTCTGTATCCTCTATTGACATTCTTACCATGTGATTGTTCTAGATATTGAATTTGGAAGACTTCAAGCAAGGGATATGTTGCAACATCTGTGGACCGGCCCAATTTCAAATGCCTCTGTTGACGTTGTTCAAGGTAGCCGTTCTGTTGAGGTGCGAGCAGTTGGTGTCACAAAGGTATTGTCTTAATCCGTTTGGTATACTGTATACATACCGGATTTGTCTACTCATTTTCTTAATTCAATTAGGGCGCTGCAATTGACCGTATCTTGGGAGAGATCGTCCATAGTAAATCCATGACAACACCAATTGATTATGTGCTGTGTATTGGCCATTTTCTCGGAAAGGTAACTTTTCTTCTCACCTGTTTGCAAATCTCAAACAACCAAAATTCTCGGAGTTTGTTTCAGTTTTATGAAAATCGTTGTCCTAAAGCATGATAAACGTCCTTCAACTCCTCAGGATGAAGATGTGTACACTTTTTTCGAGCCAGTGCTTCCCACTGAAACCTTGGGCATTACGAGAGCCAAGGCAGCTGATGGCGTTAAATCCCCATGCGAAAGAAAATCTTCTTTCAAGCTTCCAGCAAATAAGAATGGGCAAAAACCTTCCAACAGCCGGCCTCAACGACCATCGCCAAATTCCGAGAAGAAAGCTGCCAACCACAACTCTGGGAGCGGGCGGCGACAGTCACCCGAAAAGAGCTCATGGAATGTTCTTGATCTTAAGGTAGAGAACTACTTCTCTTGTGCTGTAGGCCGGCCTCGGACAAATGCTCGGTATTCACTTGGTTCATCCGATGATGTTGTCTCGTTCCTTAAGGAACTGGCTAATACTATGCAAAGCTCTTGATTTCATTGTGATGTAGAAACTTTCAAGAAACCACAGTTACCAATTAAAGATTAGAAAAAAGAATAATTCTTGAGACAAACAGAAGGGAAGTGTTTTTGCATGTCTTCCTATTCTTTTCTTTTTGCCCTTTTTTTTTTCTTCCCCTCTTTGAGCAAGAAAAATTTTCTTCTCTCAGGCAAAAGATGGAAAATTTCCGCAATACTTTAGATTAGTTTGATGAAAAATGGTTAGGTAATGAAATAGAAAATCTAGCCATTCTTCTCAGGCTGCGTTTTTGGTTGCATCTCTCATCTTACATTTCTCCCTAGAAAATGACAATGTGGATTCACGGTTCCAATTTTGAAAGGTTTTTGGTTATTTGAATATAGTGGTAAGATTAATATATCTTTTTTTCTTTTCCAATCCTTTTTTTTTTTTTTTTTTAGTTGAAAAGAAACGAGTTGAGTATGATTTCTTACGCGGCACTTAGGGTTAGTATGGTAATGTTTTTTTAGTCTCCAAAAGTCCTTTTTACAAACTGCGGTGTAAATATTATGTTTGATTAAAATACTTAAAAGTTATTTACACAAATACCAATGTATTTTAACAGTTATTTGGAGAAACTAAAATTTCTAATTTTTGCTTTTAGTTTTTACTTCTCTTTTGACTAGAAGTAAAAGTAAAAAAATACCCCAAACCAACCCTTAATAATTGATATTAAAGTTAACGTTCTTAACATTATTCAAATAAATCATAGTCAATTGTTTCTTTTTTTTTTTTTTCTTTTTTAATTGCTAAGGAGTCAACTGTTTAAAGTTAAGCAACTGTTTGAAGTTAAGAATTTCTACAGGACGAGTTTGTCCTTAAAATTTTTACCGTACACGTTGAGTCAAATTTTTTTAATAAAGGGAACACATCTTAATGAAATTAAGCCTAAAGACTATTTGTATTGCATACTTTTTAACTCATGCTAGGGGAATGCCACGTATTTTGAGCTCTTTTTTCTACACAGTCAGTGAGTTCGTAATCACCGACGGAGCCAGACTTCCATTCAGTGGGGCATACTAAACTTATATCTTGTATTATAGTATTTTATTTTTAATATGATATGTACAATCAATAAGCTTATAGGTAAAATAGTAGAGTTTTGGTGAGGATTTTCATAATATAATTTATCGAAGAATTTTACAATTATGTAAGCTCCTTTACCCCATCTTTGTGGATGGATTAATTGTGGGGCAATTAATTAAAACATGTAAAATAAGATAAGGGGAGAATCTGTGGTAGAGACCCTTTAAGGGTCTATATCGGTACAGCTCCTTTTTGAGCTATTGATATTTAATAAAACGGTTGAAATGTTATTGATATACCATATTTATCATACAACTTATCTCATATAACCATTCCCACCCAAAGTCTTCTCCGTGGCCGGCGACCTTCCCGCCGCCTGCGACGGATGCCAGCAACCCACCTCCTGCCGCTCCCTTCCCTGCCGGCAACCCCTCTTTCTCTTCCCCTCTCTCTCTCTCTTCCCTTTCTCTCTCTTCTCCTCTCTCTCTCTTCCCCCGCCGGCGGCCCCCACCCAAGCCCCCTCCCCCGGTCTCCCCCACCCCCCACCCCCCCACTGCCGGCCCCAGCCCCGGCCGCCCCTTCCCCGTTGGCACCCCCTCTATCTCTTTCTCTTCCACCGCCGGCGCCCCCTACCCCAGGCCCACCTCCCCTGGCCTCCCCCCACCCCGAGCACCCACCCCCCCCCCCGATGACCCCCCGACCCCCTCTTTCTCTTCCCTTTTCTCTTTCTTTTCCTCTCCTCTCTCTATCTCTTCCCTTCTCTCTCTTCCGATCTCCTTTATCTCTCTCTGCTCACGTCTCTCTCTCTTCTCATGTCGGTAAGGATGGGATGGGGGGGCGTCGGGCCTGGAGGAGAGAGAGAGAAGAATGGAAAAGAGAGAGAAAGGGGAAGAGAAAGAGGAGGTCGGGGGGTCGTGGGGGGTGCCAAGGGGGCGGGGGTGGGGGGAGGCCGGGGGAGGGGGCCTGGGGTAGGGGGCGCTGGCGGGAGAAGAGAGAGAAAGGGGAAGAGAGGGCTGTGCCGGCGGGGGAGGGGGCAGTCGAGGCTGGGGCTGGCGGTGGGGGGGCGGGGGGTGGGGGTAGGGGGCTTGGGGTGGGGGGGCACCGGCGGGGGAAGAAAGAGAGGGGAAGAGAGAGAGAGAGGAGAATAGAGAGAAAGGGAAGTGAGAGAGAGGGGTTACCAGCGGGGGAGGGGGCGGCCGGGGTTGGGTCACCGGTGCCCGTCGCTGGCGACGGAGAAGATTTTGGGTGGGAATGGTTATACGAGATAAGGTGTATGATAAATATGGGATACCAACAACATTTCAACCGTTCGATTAAATATCAACGGCTTAAAAAGAGGCTGTATCAGTAAAGACCCTCAGAGGGTCTCTTCCACAGATTCTCCCTAAGCTAAGAAGCAGGGGATAACTGCTTTTGAAAAAATCCATCACAGTATATTTTTTAGTTTGAATGAAATGTCCAGATGAAAATTTATTTTTGAAAAATGTCTATAAGTGATGTTCAATATCACACTAATAAAAAAATGAGTTTCATTGATAGTTTTTATATTGTGAGATATACTTTATATTAGTGAGTGATGTTAAACATTGAGAAGAACTGTGGTAGAGACCCTTTGAGAGTCTCTACCAATAAAGCTAATTTTTTGACCGTTGAGATTTAATCGAACGGCTGAAACGTTATTAGTGTACCAAACTTACCATATACCTCACCTCATATGATTCTTCCCACCCAAAGTCTTTTTTATCGTCGGCGACATTCCCGCCGCCGGCGACCCACCCCCGACGCCGGTGACCCACCTCCGGCCCCCCCAACACCGGCCCCAGCCCCGGCCGCCGGCGACCCCCTTTCTCTTTCTTCCCCTTTCTCTCTCTTCTCTTCTCTCTCTCTTCCCCTCTCTCAAGACTAGCCTCAGCTCCGAGCTCTCCGGCGCCTTGGGAAACCTTGGCACCTACATCCCCATCGTCCTAGCCTTGGCCCTGGTCTCCCACCTCGACCTCAGCACCACCCTCATCTTCACCGCCCTCTACAACGCCACCATGGGCCTCTTTTTCGGCGTCCCGATGCCCGTCCAACCCATGAAATCCATTGCCCAGTCCTCCACCCACCTCACCATCCCCCGGATCACTGCCGCCGGCCTCTCCACTGCCGCCGTCCTCCTCCTCCTCGGCGCCACTGGCCTCATGTCCTTCCTATACCGCTTCCTCCCCCTCCCCTTCGTCCGCAATGTCCAACTCTCCCAAGGCTTCTCCTTCTCCCTCACCGCCATCAAGTACATCCGCTTCAACCAAGACCTCTCCACCTCCACCTCCGGATCCTCTCGCCCCTGGCTTGGCCTCGACGATGTGAGAGAGAGGGGAAGAGAGAAAGAAGATAAGAGAGAGAAAGGGGAAGAGAGAGAAAGGGGGTCGTCAGTGGCCGGAGTTAGGGCCGGTGGTGGGGGGCCAGATGTGGGTCGCCGACATCAGGGGTGGGTCGCCAACATCCGTCGTCGGCAGTGGGAAGGTCGCCGGCGACGAAGAAGAGTTTGGTTGGGAAGAATCATATGAGGTGAGGTATATGGTAAATTTGATACACCAATAACATTTCAACTGTTCGATTAAATCTGAATAGCCAAAAAAATGACTTTATCGATAGAGACAATGGGAGAGTCTCTATCACAGACTCTCCCAACATTATTAATGTTCTATAATATTATTCTTTTTTTTTTTTTTTTTTTAAATTAAGAAAGGAAGTGCACCAGAGGAATTTGCTTCTTGTATTATTGAATGAAAATATAATTGGCATAATTTATGCGTGTTATGGCAATTAGACATAGCATCACCGGATCCTGACGTTGGATTAGAAGATCTCATATCGTCAACCTCAACACACATCATTTCCCCCAAGCAAGGCTCACCTCTTCCCCTCCGGCGGTGGCAAAACGACACCCGCCTTCGTGATAGTGACGGCGCCCTCGCGAACGGCGACGACACCTTCCTCTCTTCCATCCCTTGAAATGAAAATGGCACCGTAATCCACCCCTTCCACCACGACACAAACGGCGACGGCGATGTCAGTTATCGCCTCCTGCAACCCCACATCCGTGAGACCCAGATTTCGTCGAGCCCAAAACCGGTGAACCCAGTTGCATCGCCAAACATAGAGCATCCATGTCGCCGTCGCGCGAACCCGTCCGACCACCACTTGTGGCGCGAGCCCAGATCCTTCACCGCCGAGCGAGATATCTGCACAGGCACTTTTGTCTCGAAGAACCAAAAGATGCACAAGCTTGTTTGCAGGAAGCATTGTAGCTCTTAAAACGCCTTGTCGTTTGGAGGCCTAACCTATTTGATATTCACTGCATCAAACTCACATTTGACAGCCATGAGCTTAAGCTACGCATGCCTATATATTATCATGTAGCGGTCCATAATTTTTTACCCTATTGATGGGATAAAATAAGGTTCCCCATCATAGAATTTCCCTAATTTATTTTTAGTGTGGAAAAAAAAAATTACAAAATATTTTAAACAAAATTTTAAAATAAAATAAAAAAATTCAATAAGACGACCGTCCGTGTAACGTAGCTCCACCCCTGATTACAGGACCCAAGTCACCCTTCCTTCTGTGGTCCCCTTATGATAAGTAGAGACCAACAACTTTTTTCCTTTTTCTTTTTTACTTTTTGCATTTTTTTTTTTTGGCACTGGTGCCACCTAAACGTATCCTACAGTTAAATTTGCACCATAAATCTTATACTTTCGGCATTTGCGCCATAAACTTGTAAATATGTAACAATTTACCCCTATTTGAAACAATCTACGCACCATTCAGATGTTGCAGGTAAATTACCATTCAAGCTTGGCAAGCAAGATGAATCCAGAAGTTCAATTATTACAAAACTCTTGATTATAAATTGTTTGCAAGGGAAATAAAAAAAACTAAATCATCAGCCTCAGATGCAATAAGTGAGTGGTAGACTCTTAAAATAATGTTCTATAATTACCTCTTTTGTAAAGAAAGAATTTAGCAACACAATGTAATCGAACGCATTCAAGTACACAATATTATATCACCTATAAAAAGAACAAACAGCAACTAAATGACTTCCAATAACCCAAAAATGACCATAAAACTTCTAATAGAATCATCCCTCATTTTCCTTCAAATGAGCCGAAATAATGAGATAAGAGCTAAAAGTGAGCAATGAATATTGAGTAATACTAACATTGAACTGTAGAGGTGTTCTGGATCATGTCACCTAATGACATCTGAAGATATACGGGCTCATTCCGCGGATGTTTTCTTGTTCGGTTCAAAGACGTACTTAATCAGTGACTCCTTGATTGGTAGCAACTCGGGGAACTCATTCTTCAACTTTGATGCGTCCATCTCATTGTTGCTTCGAGGGGCCACAATCACCTTCGCTTGCTCATCTAGTGTGAAGTTTTGCCACTTGAAGTCGGGGTTGATGTACTTTTTGTACATCTCTAGGATCTCATTGTGGCTCACAACCCCGGGGTTCGTGAAGTTCCATATGCCCCTCAAGTTCCGCTTTGCCATCTCGATGGAAATTGGTAGAAGTTCATCCAAGATGGTCATGCTGTTTGGAATGTTAACCACCTTATTGTAACGAGAAATTTTGGTAATGAAGTTGCGTGGGTTGTTCAGATCAGACGATATAGGCATTCGAACTCTGAGGGTGCAGACATTGTCATACTCTTTCAGAAGCTCTTCGACCTGGTCAGAAAACAAAAGAAAAGAGTTATAAGCTATTAAATTAAGAATCAAAACAATAAAAGACAAATAAAAGACAGAGATTGTTGGAATAACTACCATGGCCTTGGTTTTCGAATAGAAAGAACCAGTGAAATTTGGTGTGTCTTCTTCTTTGTATCCGATGCCAGAACCTTCGGGATGTGCAGCATCATATTCAAATATACACCCGGTTGCATAATTGATCATCAGGAGCCCTTGTTCTCTGCAAACATCTGCTAAGGTCAAGGTTCCACTAACATTGGTCCGAATTGTTTCCGTTTTATGGGATTCACACCAATCGACATTGGTCTACCAGTCACGCCTGCAGCATTGAATACATGAGTAGGTCTAACATTCTGAATATCTGCCACGAGGGATGAACGATCTTCAAGACGCCCTTTTCCATATTCAAATGGAATGCCTTGTTTCTCACATAGCTTCCCAAGCAGCCCACCAATCCAACCAGTCCGACCATAAATCAAGAACTTCAAGGAAGGTTTACGAGGAGAGTTGGTGCTTTTGGAAGGTGGAACCAGCATCCGGGTATTGCTTGAGACATAAGACGCAGATTTTTCCTCTTCAGACCCATCGAAATGTCTCTCTATCCCACCGGGCATCATTAGCATTCGTGGATGAGGAAGCAGGGCCCCTGAGACATCACCCACAGTCAGGATTCTTGGTAACCATTCAATAGTCTTCTTTAAGCCATCGCCCCAGGTAGTTCGTTCCGACCACCCCAAATTCTTCAGCTTCTCATCATCTAGAAAGTACCTCTGATCGTTAAATGGCCTGTTCTCGACAAACTTGATGCTTGTTTCTGGATCCATCGAGAAAAGTCTGCATATGTCTTGGCCACATCAATAACTCTCCTTTCCTTCTTTGTCCCGATATTATAAACATGGCCAACCTCTCCTTTGTGAAGAATGACTTCAAAAGCCTCGGCAACATCCTCACAGTACAAGTAACTCCTCACGTTGGAACCATCCCCATGAATCGGAAGAGGCTTGCCCTCATAGCCAGAAGGATGAACTTTGGAATCAACTTTCAGGAAATTGGTTAGGCCCATAACATTGTTTCCACGGGTGGTTATCACGGGTAATCCATATGACCTGCCATATGCCATAACAAGCATTCAGCACCGGCTTTCGTTGCAGAGTAAGGATTTGTTGGTAAGAGCTGAGAAGCCTCATGATTTCCAACAACAGCATCCTCATCGGTCTCCCCATAACTTCATCCGTACTTACATGGATAACCTCCTGATTTGGCCAGTGACTTTGGCATGCTTCTAAAAGGACGTGGGTACCGTAGATGTTGTTCTTGGTAACTCAAAGCTATTACCAAAGGAATTATCAACGTGTGTTTGAGCAGCAAAATGCATTATCGTGTCAATCCCCTCCGTAATGAGAAGAAAGTTAACAAGGTCAGCACTGCCTATGTCCCCCTTAACAAACTTGAAATTCGGGAAGATTTAGAGGGGAGCAGATTTTCAAGTTTGAGCAGTAATCAGCTTGTCAAGCACAACAATCTTGTAGTCGGGGTAACTGCGGATGAGGCGATTGGCAACATGGGATGCAATGAACCCGGCAGCCCCGGTTATGAGGATGTTCTTTGGCGTATATGTAGCCATGTCAAATCAAAACCTGAACAAAAATAAAAAAACAGATGTAAGAGCCATGAATTTAGATGATACAACTTTTATCAAGTCAGACAAGCCAGTGAGAAATCATCGGACTGCATTGACCAAAGATGCAAAACCTACCGCAAAATGTTAGGGAACAAGCATTATATGTATATGTGCATGTAAATATATTATACAACTACCATTTACATGAACGGAAGTTAGAATGGGTAAAAATGCATAACTTAATTATCGTTTAACCAATGAATACGGGATTAATTAGATGAAAACTCTCAGTAGAAAACGCAAAATATTTTTGAAAAGAAAAAAAAAAAGTCCCATAATAATATATTAATATACGTGGTTCATTAGAAAGCAAGAATGTGAAATCAAGTACATCCTCATTCTAAAGAAGACATAAAAACAATAGAAAGGAAGTACCGTCCCGAATAATTAATTGTTCTAATCACATATTAAAGACAGTATTATATCATGAACAGTCCTAATGAAGCATAAATATGTGTATATATATACATAACAACAGAGACAAAAAAGCTAGACCAGAATTGAATACAACCAACAGAGAAAAAAAAAAACCACCATAACCAACCAATCCTATACAACACAACCCAAAAAAAAAAAAAAAAGCCCACCAGATCCATGCAGATTCACATATCCATGAATGAACCCAAAAACCCAAGTTAACAAACAAATGTTGTAGATCTGATTTGTACGATGAAAATATCATTCTCAATTCAACAGCAAACTACGGATCCAGATCAACATTATTGATAAACAAGACATGTGAAATCAAAAAAATTCAAAGTAGTAATCACAGATCTAACAAAATTGAGGAATAACCAGATCAAGAAAAAAATCCAAACAACAATCCGAATCCAAAAATTCGGAGCTAAAAAACTCATATCGGTTAATAAAATCTAGCTCAAATGAAAAGCAGATCAAGCGAGTTACTTACAGAATTGGCGGAGATCAGGATCGAGCAACCCAGATCGAGACACAGAGAGTTTTAGAGAGAGAAATGGATGGAGAGCGAGAGAGATAGAGACTTCGATCGTAAGCGTGAGGGAAAATGGTGTTGTGTGTGATATATACACAAGGCCTATATATACACACACGTATATATTTATGGCTCTACAAGGCAACGAGACAGTTAAGGGGAGCCGACGAACGAGGTGACATGACGAAAGTACCCTTGAGGAGGAAAGGAATTTACAGGGAGGGGGACACGGTTTGTGGGGCCCGAACTTAAAGGGAAAAGGGAAAAGGGGACTTTGGAGATTGGCACGTGAGGGCACGTGCATGAGGAAGTAGCGGCGCGCCGGGAGGCCCGTGGGTAGGAATTTTCGTTGCCCACAGCCTACCATAATCAGAAATCAGATCATCCACACATGATATGCCGTCTGGCAGAAGAGATATGCCACAGTCCGACTTTCTTTCTTATCAATACCGTTTATTTTCGCATATAATGATCTCCAAGCGACTTACCGTACGTGATAAAAAAGACTACTAGACAGAAAAATTTTATCCCTGTCCATCTTTTTCCTTATCAAAACCGTTTATTTTCGCATGCAAAAGTCTCCAAGCGACTTGTTGTACGTGTTCGATAAAAAGGGACCACCAGACATAAAAATTGACATATACATATTGGGTTTTTCCTAGTACTAGTCTCGTCATTGCTGAAATTCAACAAG
>CM046383.1:25105502-25214502 GCA_025413485.1 Ficus microcarpa | reverse complement strand
GAGTTTGTCCTTAAAATTTTTACCTTACACGTTGAGTCAAATTTTTTTAATAAAGTGAACACATCTTAGGCTCCGTTTGATTCACCAGTTTAAGTTGGAAATTTTAAATTTCAATAATAATTTTTGTTGACTTTTTAAAAAAAATAAAAAACTTTTTCAGAAAAGATAAAAAATTTTTTAAGAAAAGGACAAAAAAATCAGTTCAAACTAATAGTTTGAACTGACGAACCAAACTGATGGTTAATGAAATTAAGCCTCAAGACTATTTGTATTGCATACTTTTTAACTCATGCTAGGGGAATGCCACGTATTTCGAGCTCTTTTTTCTACACAGTCAGTGAGTTCGTAATCACCGACGGAGCTAGACTTCCATTCAGTGGGGCATACTAAAATTATATCTTGTATAATAATATTTTATTTTTATTATGATATGTACAATCAATAAGCTTATAGGTAAAATAGTAGAGTGTTAGTGAGGATTTTCATAATATAATTTATCAAAGAATTTTACAATTATGTAAACTCCTTTACCCCATCTTTGTGGATGGATTAATTGTGGGGCAATTAATTAAAACATGTAAAATAAGATAAGGGGAGAATCTGTGATAGAGACCCTTTGAGAGTTTCTACCGGTACAGCTTCTTTTTAAGCTGTTGATATTTAATAAAACGGTTGAAATGTTATTGGTATACCATATTTATCATACAACTTACCTCATATAACCATTTTCACCCAAAGTCTTCTCAGTCGACGGTGAGCTTCCCACTGCCTGCGACCCAAAGACGCCGACAACCCACCCCTGGCAGCCCCCTCCCCCGCTGGCAACCCCTCTTTCTCTTCCCCTCTCTTTCTCTTCCCTCTCTCTCTCTCTTCTCCCCTCTCTTTTCCCCCACCGGCGCCCCCCACCCCAGGCCCCCTCCCCCAGCCTCCCCCACACCCCCATCGTCGGCCCCAGCCCCGGCCGCCCTTTCCTCCGCCGGCACCCCCTCTTTCTCTTTCTCTTCCCCGCCGGCGCCCTCTACCCCAGGCCCCCTCCCCCGGTCTCCCCCTACCCCCGGGCACCCCCCCGACGACCCCCCCGACCCCCTCTTTCTCTTCCCCTTTTTCTCTCTTTTCCTCTCTTCTCTCTATCTTTTCCTTTCTCTCTCTTCGGTCTCTTTTCTCTTTCTCTGCTCACGTCTCTCTCTCTTCTCACGTCGGTAGGGATAGGATGGGGTGGCGCCGGGCCCGGAGGAGAGAGAGAGAAGAAAGGAAAAGAGAGATAAAGGGGAAGAGAAAGAGGAGGTCAGGGGGGTCGTGGGGGGTGCCAGGGGGGGTGGGGGGAGGTCGGGGAAGGGGGGCCTGGGGTGGGGGCACTAGCGGGGGAAGAGAGAGAGAGGGGAAGAGAGGGCTGTGCCGGCGGGGGAGGGGGCGGCCGGGGCTGGCGGTGGGGGTGGAGGGCTTGGGGTGGGGGGGGGGGCACCGGCGGGGGAAGAGAGAGAGAGGAGAAGAGAGAGAAAGGGAAGAGAGAGAGACGGGTTACCGGCGGGGGAGGGGGCGGCCGGGGTTGGGTCACCGGCGTCCGTCGCCGGCAGCAGGAAGGTCGTCGGCTTCGGAGAAGATTTTAGGTGGGAATGGTTATATGAGGTAAGGTGTATGATAAATATGGTATACCAACAATATTTCAACCGTTCGATTAAATATCAACGGCTTAAAAAGAGGCTGTACCAGTAGAGACCCTCATAGATTCTCCCTAAGATAAAAAGCAGGGGATAACTGCTTTTGAGAAAATCCATCACAGTATATTTTTTAGTTTGAATGAAATGTCCAGATGAGGATTTATTTTTGAAAAATGTCTATAAGTGATGTTCAATATCACACTAATAAAAAAATGAGTTCATTGACAGTTTTTATATTATGAGATACACTTTATATTAGTAAGCGATGTTAAACATTGGGAAGAACTGTGGTAGAGACCCTTTGAGGGTCTCTACCGGTAAAGTTATTTTTTGACCGTCGAGATTTAATCGAACGGTTGAAACGTTATTGGTGTACCAAACTTACCATACACCTCACCTCATATGATTCTTCCCACCCAAAGTCTTCTTTATCACCGACGACGTTCCTGCTGCTGGCGACCCACCCTCGACGCCGGTGACCTACCTCCGGCCCCAGCCCCGGCCGCCGGTGACCTCCTTTCTCTTTCTTCCCCTTTCTCTCTCTTCTCTTCTCTCTCTCCCCTCTCTCTTCCCCTCTCTTAAGACTAGCCTTAGCTCCGAGCTCTCCGACCCCATGGGAGACCTTGGCACCTACATCCCCATCGTCTTAGCCTTGGCCCTGGTCTCCCACCTCGACCTTAGCACCACCCTCATCTTCACCGCCCTCCACAACGTCGCCATGTGCCTCCTCTTTGGCGTCCTGATGCCCGTCCAGCCCATGAAATCCATCGCCCAGTCCTCCACCCACCTCACCATCCCCCAAATCGTCACCGCCGGCCTCTCCACTGCTGCCGTCCTCCTCCTCCTCGGCGCCACTGGCCTCATGTCCTTCCTGTACCGGTTCCTCCCCCTCCCCTTTGTCCACGGTGTCCAACTCTCCCAGGGCTTCTTCTTCTCCTTCACCGCCATCAAGTACATCCGCTTCAACCAAGACCTCTCCACCTCCACCTCCGGATCCTCTCGCCCCTGGCTTGGCCTTGACGACGTGGGAGAGAGGGGAAGAGAGAAAGAAGAGAAGAGAGAGAAAGGGGGTCGCCAGTGGCCAGAGTTGGGGCCGGTGGTGGGGGGCCAGATGTGGGTAGCCGATGTCGGGGGTGGGTCGCCGACGTCCATCGTCGGCGGCGGGAAGGTCGCCGGCGACGGAGAAGAGTTTGGGTGGGAAGAATCATGTGAGGTGAGGTATATGGTAAATTTGGTATACCAATAACATTTCAACCATTTGATTAAATCTGAATGACCAAAAAAATGACTTAACCGATAGAGACAATGAGAGAGTCTTTACCACATACTCTCCCAACATTATTAATGTTCTATAATATTATTCTTTTTTTTTTTTTTTTTAAATTAAGAAAGAAAGTGCACTTGAGGAATTTGCTTCTTGTATTATTGAATGAAAATATAATTGGCATAATTTATGCAAGTGTTATGGCAATTAGACATAGCATCACCGGATCCTGACGTTGGATTAGAAGATCTCATATCGTCAACCTCAACACACATCATTTCCCCCAAGCAAGGCTCACCTCTTCCCCTCCGGCGGTGGCAAAACGACACCCGCCTTCGTGATAGTGACGGCGCCCTCGCGAACGGCGACGACACCTTCCTCTCTTCCATCCCTTGAAATGAAAATGGCACCGTAATCCACCCCTTCCACCACGACACAAACGGCGACGGCGATGTCAGTTGTCGCCTCCTGCAACCCCGGATCCGTGAGACCTAGATTTCGTCAAGCCCAAAACCGGTGAACCCAGTTGCATCGCCAAACATAGAGCATCCATGTCGCCGTCGCGCGAACCCGTCCGACCACCACTTGTGGCGCGAGCCCAGATCCTTCACCGCCGAGCGAGATATCTGCGCAGGCACTTTTGTCTCGAAGAACCAAGAGATGCACAAGCCTGTTTGCAGAAAGTCTTGTAGCTCTTAAAACGCCTTGTCGTTTGGAGGCCTAACCTATTTGATATTCACTGCATCAAACTCACATTTGACAGCCATGAGCTTAAGCTACGCATGCCTATAAATTATCATGTACGGTCCATAATTTTTTACCCTATTGATGGGATAAAATAAGGTTCCCCATCATAGAATTTCCCTAATTTATTTTTAGTGTGGAAAAAAAAAATTACAAAATATTTTAAACAAAATTTTAAAATAAAAAAAAAATTCAATAAGACGACCGTCCGTGTAACGTAGCTCCACCCCTGATTACAGGACCCAAGTCACCCTTCCTTCTGTGGTCCCCTTATGATAAGTAGAGACCAACAACTTTTTTCCTTTTTCTTTTTTACTTTTTGCATTTTTTTTTTTTTTTTTTGGCACTGGTGCCACCTAAACGTATCCTACAGTTAAATTTGCACCATAAATCTTATACTTTCGGCATTTGCGCCATAAACTTGTAAATATGTAACAATTTACCCCTATTTGAAACAATCTACGCACCATTCAGATGTTGCAGGTAAATTACCATTCAAGCTTGGCAAGCAAGATGAATCCAGAAGTTCAATTATTACAAAACTCTTGATTATAAATTGTTTGCAAGGGAAAAAAAAAAACTAAATCATCAGCCTCAGATGCAATAAGTGAGTGGTAGACTCTTAAAATAATGTTCTATAATTACCTCTTTGTAAAGAAAGAATTTAGCAACACAATGTATCGAACGCATTCAAGTACACAATATTATATCACCTATAAAAAGAACAAACAGCAACTAAATGACTTCCAATAACCCAAAAATGACCATAAAACTTCTAATAGAATCATCCCTCATTTTCCTTCAAATGAGCCGAAATAATGAGATAAGAGCTAAAAGTGAGCAATGAATATTGAGTAATACTAACATTGAACTGTAGAGGTGTTCTGGATCATGTCACCTAATGACATCTGAAGATATACGGGCTCATTCCGCGGATGTTTTCTTGTTCGGTTCAAAGACGTACTTAATCAGTGACTCCTTGATTGGTAGCAACTCGGGGAACTCATTCTTCAACTTTGATGCGTCCATCTCATTGTTGCTTCGAGGGGCCACAATCACCTTCGCTTGCTCATCTAGTGTGAAGTTTTGCCACTTGAAGTCGGGGTTGATGTACTTTTTGTACATCTCTAGGATCTCATTGTGGCTCACAACCCCGGGGTTCGTGAAGTTCCATATGCCCCTCAAGTTCCGCTTTGCCATCTCGATGGAAATTGGTAGAAGTTCATCCAAGATGGTCATGCTGTTTGGAATGTTAACCACCTTATTGTAACGAGAAATTTTGGTAATGAAGTTGCGTGGGTTGTTCAGATCAGACGATATAGGCATTCGAACTCTGAGGGTGCAGACATTGTCATACTCTTTCAGAAGCTCTTCGACCTGGTCAGAAACAAAAGAAAAGAGTTATAAGCTATTAAAATTAAGAATCAAAACAATAAAAGACAAATAAAAGACAGAGATTGTTGGAATAACTACCATGGCCTTGGTTTTCGAATAGAAAGAACCAGTGAAATTTGGTGTGTCTTCTTCTTTGTATCCGATGCCAGAACCTTCGGGATGTGCAGCATCATATTCAAATATACACCCGGTTGCATAATTGATCATCAGGAGCCCTTGTTCTCTGCAAACATCTGCTAAGGTCAAGGTTCCACTAACATTGGTCCGAATTGTTTCCGTTTTATGGGATTCACACCAATCGACATTGGGTCTACCAGTCACGCCTGCAGCATTGAATACATGAGTAGGTCTAACATTCTGAATATCTGCCACGAGGGATGAACGATCTTCAAGACGCCCTTTTCCATATTCAAATGGAATGCCTTGTTTCTCACATAGCTTCCCAAGCAGCCCACCAATCCAACCAGTCCGACCATAAATCAAGAACTTCAAGGAAGGTTTACGAGGAGAGTTGGTGCTTTTGGAAGGTGGAACCAGCATCCGGGTATTGCTTGAGACATAAGACGCAGATTTTTCCTCTTCAGACCCATCGAAATGTCTCTCTATCCCACCGGGCATCATTAGCATTCGTGGATGAGGAAGCAGGGCCCCTGAGACATCACCCCACCAGTCAGGATTCTTGGTATACCATTCAATAGTCTTCTTTAAGCCATCGCCCCAGGTAGTTCGTTCCGACCACCCCAAATTCTTCAGCTTCTCATCATCTAGAAAGTACCTCTGATCGTTAAATGGCCTGTTCTCGACAAACTTGATGCTTGTTTCTGGATCCATCGAGAAAAGTCTGCATATGTCTTTGGCCACATCAATAACTCTCCTTTCCTTCTTTGTCCCGATATTATAAACATGGCCAACCTCTCCTTTGTGAAGAATGACTTCAAAAGCCTCGGCAACATCCTCACAGTACAAGTAACTCCTCACGTTGGAACCATCCCCATGAATCGGAAGAGGCTTGCCCCTCATAGCCAGAAGGATGAACTTTGGAATCAACTTTTCAGGAAATTGGTTAGGCCCATAAACATTGTTTCCACGGGTGGTTATCACGGGTAATCCATATGACCTGCCATATGCCATAACAAGCATTTCAGCACCGGCTTTCGTTGCAGAGTAAGGATTTGTTGGTAAGAGCTGAGAAGCCTCATGATTTCCAACAACAGCATCCTCATCGGTCTCCCCATAAACTTCATCCGTACTTACATGGATAAACCTCCTGATTTGGCCAGTGACTTTGCATGCTTCTAAAAGGACGTGGGTACCGTAGATGTTGTTCTTGGTAAACTCAAAGCTATTACCAAAGGAATTATCAACGTGTGTTTGAGCAGCAAAATGCATTATCGTGTCAATCCCCTCCGTAATGAGAAGAAAGTTAACAAGGTCAGCACTGCCTATGTCCCCCTTAACAAACTTGAAATTCGGAGAAGATTTAGAGGGGAGCAGATTTTTCAAGTTTGAGCAGTAATCAAGCTTGTCAAGCACAACAATCTTGTAGTCGGGGTAACTGCGGATGAGGCGATTGGCAACATGGGATGCAATGAACCCGGCAGCCCCGGTTATGAGGATGTTCTTTGGCGTATATGTAGCCATGTCAAATCAAAACCTGAACAAAAATAAAAAAAACAGATGTAAGAGCCATGAATTTAGATGATACAACTTTTATCAAGTCAGACAAGCCAGTGAGAAATCATCGACTGCATTGACCAAAGATGCAAAACCTACCGCAAAATGTTAGGGAACAAGCATTATATGTATATGTGCATGTAAATATATTATCACAACTACCATTTTACATGAACGGAAGTTAGAATGGGTAAAAATGCATAACTTAATTATCGTTTAACCAATGAATACGGGATTAATTAGATGAAAACTCTCAGTAGAAAACGCAAAATATTTTTGAAAAGAAAAAAAAAAAGTCCCATAATAATATATTAATATACGTGGTTCATTAGAAAGCAAGAATGTGAAATCAAGTACATCCTCATTCTAAAGAAGACATAAAAACAATAGAAAGGAAGTACCGTCCCGAATAATTAATTGTTCTAATCACATATTAAAGACAGTATTATATCATGAACAGTCCTAATGAAGCATAAATATGTGTATATATATACATAACAACAGAGACAAAAAAGCTAGACCAGAATTGAATACAACCAACAGAGAAAAAAAAAAACCACCATAACCAACCAATCCTATACAACACAACCCAAAAAAAAAAAAAAAAGCCCACCAGATCCATGCAGATTCACATATCCATGAATGAACCCAAAAACCCAAGTTAACAAACAAATGTTGTAGATCTGATTTGTACGATGAAAATATCATTCTCAATTCAACAGCAAACTACGGATCCAGATCAACATTATTGATAAACAAGACATGTGAAATCAAAAAAATTCAAAGTAGTAATCACAGATCTAACAAAATTGAGGAATAACCAGATCAAGAAAAAAATCCAAACAACAATCCGAATCCAAAAATTCGGAGCTAAAAAACTCATATCGGTTAATAAAATCTAGCTCAAATGAAAAGCAGATCAAGCGAGTTACTTACAGAATTGGCGGAGATCAGGATCGAGCAACCCAGATCGAGACACAGAGAGTTTTAGAGAGAGAAATGGATGGGAGAGCGAGAGAGATAGAGACTTCGATCGTAAGCGTGAGGGAAAATGGTGTTGTGTGTGATATATACACAAGGCCTATATATACACACACGTATATATTTATGGCTCTACAAGGCAACGAGACAGTTAAGGGGAGCCGACGAACGAGGTGACATGACGAAAGTACCCTTGAGGAGGAAAGGAATTTACAGGGAGGGGGACACGGTTTGTGGGGCCCGAACTTAAAGGGAAAAGGGAAAAGGGGACTTTGGAGATTGGCACGTGAGGGCACGTGCATGAGGAAGTAGCGGCGCGCCGGGAGGCCCGTGGGTAGGAATTTTCGTTGCCCACAGCCTACCATAATCAGAAATCAGATCATCCACACATGATATGCCGTCTGGCAGAAGAGATATGCCACAGTCCGACTTTCTTTCTTATCAATACCGTTTATTTTCGCATATAATGATCTCCAAGCGACTTACCGTACGTGATAAAAAAGACTACTAGACAGAAAAATTTTATCCCTGTCCATCTTTTTCCTTATCAAAACCGTTTATTTTCGCATGCAAAAGTCTCCAAGCGACTTGTTGTACGTGTTCGATAAAAAGGGACCACCAGACATAAAAATTGACATATACATATTGGGTTTTTCCTAGTACTAGTCTCGTCATTGCTGAAATTCAACAAGTAATTTTATATTCCCTAAAAAAAAATTTTGGTTGTTGTTATGACTATAATGATGTTGTCGATCTTGTATATCTTTTCCTGTTAAACTTTTTTTTTTTTTTGCCCCCCTCATTGCATTGTACAAGATAATTAAATTAATCCTAATTGTTAAAATCCGATCTACTCTTATCAAATGAGAGAGTCATTTTAGAAATTGAATTTGTCTTATATCACTAAGTTTATTAGATTATTACAATGTTTAGTCTAAACTAGACATCATCTTTTGTTGAACTAGCCTTTAAAGGATGAGATTTTCCTGAAACCAGTTAACATGATATTAGAGTCAAACTTTTGCATACGATGATGGTTCGATTTGAATCAAAAAGAGTGTTAGAGTGGATTTTATCCCACATCACTAAGTTATTGAGTGTTTTGTTGTTTATATTGCAATTAAACATCACCTATATTTCTACCAAAATCCATTTAATAAAAAAGCCAATAAAAAAATTTGACACTTTAGATCACTATGAACCATCATGTACTTAAAAAGTGTTACATGATAGGACAAGGTCTAATTATCTACATCATACAACGATAGATTTATCAACATACATTATTTTATCAGAAGTTGAATTTGTCTCACATCGTTAAGTAATTAGGATTTTATATTGGTTAAATGTAAAATGAGGACTCTCTACCCTTAAGCTAGCTTTTGGTAATGAGTTATACATATTTAAAATTGAATTTTTTCCACATCAAGTGATTATTTAACAAGCCAATGAAAATTTTAAGTGGAAATGAGAAACTTCTAAAGTCTACATAAAAATTTACGAGTTACTTGGATTATGTGATTTAGCAACAACTTGTGCTAGATTATAAAAAAAAAACAAGACAAATAATGGTTGCAGGTATAACTTAGTGAAAATAAGACACCTGATTTCACTTAAAAGGTAAAGAGTTCGAATTCCTTACCCTTAGCAAACCACATCTTCCCCTAAGCAAGCATTTTTTAAATCAAGTAATTAGGGAGGTAGTTGATTCAAAAAGATTGGTGTGGGTGATTTCATTAGATGTATTGGAAGGGTGGGTGCATTGTCCATGATGGGACTGGGGGTAAAGACCCAAAGAGGTGGCTAATTGGTATCCATGCATCACAATATCTTAGGGGAGAATTTTATATTAGGATACGAATATTCACCTTACAGATAGGGCTATGTTCTTAAGGGTCAGTCAGATATGTGTTAAATTATAGACAAGATGGAAAAATGATCTTTTTTTTTTAAACATATTTTTAATAAATATTTCAAATTTTATTAAATTAATAAAATAACAATATTTTAAAATAAGTTAAAAATTATCAAAAGGTTCGTAATTGATTGACTAATATCAACATGTTTTTTAATCAATGTTAATGGTTGATTTGTAGATCGATTGATTCTAGTCATTGACCGAAACTGATTAACCAACCTACACCAAAATGGTCTTGGGCCATTTTTGTTAAAGAAAATTCGGTCCTTTAAAAAATTATAATAAGTGTTCAAAAACTACCATCTTATTTAATTTTTCTAAATTCCATCAATTTTATATATTTTTTATATTGATATGATTCTAATCAGATTTAACG
Organism: Ficus microcarpa; assembly: GCA_025413485.1. Lineage (NCBI taxonomy): Eukaryota > Viridiplantae > Streptophyta > Magnoliopsida > Rosales > Moraceae > Ficus > Ficus microcarpa. Next base: position 25,204,492 of record CM046383.1, on the reverse strand, counting down.
TTTATAAATATGTATTATCGCTAATGATATACTATCATAAAAAGCTCCTATTATGCTTTCAGCAACGCTTAGAAGCTTTTCAAACTTTTGTGCATGAATTTCATTTTTGGAGTCAACTCACAGTATAGCTAAAATGCAAGTACTGTGTTCTATCATGGTTGCACCTTGCATGGAAGTCGTTTAAATCAAATAAATTTGTTATCTTAATTAGGCCAGTTGTTCCTAATTCTTTTCATTTTATTTAAACATACATCAGGTCTATATTAGGTAGTATAAGTATTTTGATATGATTTTAATTAGATCTAAACGTTATAAAAATAAATATGATATTGCTAACGATTTTCTGCCATAATAAAGCTCCTGTTTTGTGATCAATGACAATAAAGCTTATCGGAGTTTTAAAATTTTTTACATTAGTTAATTTTTGAATTCAATTTATTATGTAGCGTGCACTCTTAATGGTTGGACCTTGCAATAGAAGTTGTTTAGTCAAACAAATTCGTTGCCTTAATTTTGTCTTAAAACCTTTCTTTGATCTGCTTGTTCGTAATGAGTTTCGTTTTTGTTTATTAAAGTGACTAATGAGAATCAAAATTGCGGTTAGATACTAAAGTTTAAGAATCAATAGAGAGATCTTTATTGTTTTGGCTTCATGGCCACTACATGACATTATTTTAATGAAAAATGTTAGGGACACCAACTCTAATTTCAACTTTTGAATACGAACTCATATGATATATGAGTTATCATTTTTTTATTGATAAGTGGTTAAAACATTACCACATTAATTGATTAGTTATACTAATAAAAAAATAACACGTAAGTTAGTACTCAAAAAGTTATAATTAAAGTTGGTATCCTTAGCATTACTCTAATTTAATTACTTCATAATAATAAATAACAAAAAGAGATGACCATTAGTTTTAAAAAATTGACATTAGAATCTAGTGACTCTTAGAGTTGTCAAAATGAGCTGAGTTTAGTGAGCCAGCATGAGAACAACACGAGAACGGCATACTAAAAAGTCGGCACGACACGATTATTACATAGGCCTAACTCGGCATGGGCTTGATGCAATTTTTAGGCACAGAGCATGCTAAAGGCACAGGCACATTAAGAGCACTGAATGGGCAAAGGCACGAGCACAATAAGACACAACAACATTACTCTTTTTTTATGATATTTTTAATAATTTTGGTATAAAACTTATGGAGTTTTTTATTTTATTTGGAATGTTTCATGTATTTTGAGTTTTTACTTGATAAAGTTTTAATATTGTAGTGTCTTTTTAATAATATGCTTTTTTTTTTTAATTTTCTTTGATATTCAAAACTTACTTTTTTTATTATTTAAAAATTTTTATTGATGGGTATGATAAAAGTACGAGCACAGCACAACACATTTATAAATGGGCACGGCACATTTATTAAATGGACCGGCATAAATATGCCTCAAAACACTAATATGTTCAAAATAAATAAGCCGGGCATCCGGCCTGGCCTATTTGATATCACTAGTGACACCCAATTTGTAGATAATTTAGAGTCCAATTTTAATTATAATTAAAAAAAATTAAATCTCTTTCAATGCACAAGTGTTGAATAAGTTTAGTTGCACTAACAAAACAAAACAAAAAAGTTAAAAAACAAAAAACAAACAAAAAAAAACAAAAAACAAAAAACAAAACAAAACAAAAAATAGAGAAAGAAAGAAACCGACGTAGTTTAGTCGGTATCTCTATTTGAATGTAACTTCAGTTTTGTCAATCTCCTTCAGCCTACAAGAGAAAGAGAGAGAGTAGCTCCGATTTCTTTTAAATTCTGACTTCTTTTCAACCCAATATCTCTATGTTTTCTATCATAAAAATAAGAGAGAAAATATATAAAAATTTCACTTACTTATCAAAAAGATATATATATCTATAGATTCACTTACTTGTTTACATGCATCGGAGGCCACCTTGTACTGATTTTGAATTCTGCATATTTTCTTTGGTTGAATATTAAATTTCCATGTTAACTATCATATATACACACACAGATACATATATAGCTATGGTAAGATTTTCAACCCGACCGCCATACAGATCTAATAGTAAAACATTTTGATTTATAATATATAACAGTTGTTAGGATCAGACTTCATCTCCCAATCATTCAAGGTCAAATTTGTGTAATCGAACCGAATAGTCAAGACTCCCCACCATTCGATGGGAACATGCCTGAGGATGGGAAATTCAATATTGACCAAGTTCAGGGCTCGCTTTCTGATCATTTGAGTGTGAGCACTCGATACCCGACATCGGAGAAATCGAACGTTGCTCAGGTCACGTTGAAGCAGTTGAGCCTAGATTTTCAGCCATTTTCGTGAGAATGTGTCACGTATCTGTAACTCTAGGAAGTGGAAGCATCCACTCTCTTCCTCGAAAGGTAGAACTACTATATTCTTCCTCTACAAATAGGAAGGATTCCATCATAAAGGAGAACTTTCTTCTAGACGAAAATACCCAGACTCTACCAAAACGTTCCAAAGTGCCTCTAGTACTAATCCAGCCATTTGTTAATGTTAATCATGTTTTCAAGCATAGTGAGGCCACTTGACATAGAGGATATGATCCCGTTTCGGCTGACCTCTCTATATTTTGGTGTTATTTCTTTCAGTTTCTTTCATTTATTTTATGTTTAAGCTGAATTTTCTTTTAATGTAGATTATCACATCTAAAACATTGACATCATTAATGCATAATAATTTCAGTTGATACTTGTAATTTGTAGTTAAAGTTTCTAAAAATAATCTGTTATTACATGAAAAATTATATAACGTTGCATTTAAAATCAACTAGTAATTACATAAATCAAAAAATGCCCTCCATCATTTTATCTCTCCAAAAGTTGAGATATTTTAAAAGCTTATTATACTTGATTAATAGATAAAATTATCTATATTTTCTAATTATTTTTATATTAAATTAGATTGAATAATTAAAAAAATACATTTAGTTAAAAATAATATAAGGAATATCAATTATAATTTCAACTTTTTAATGTTAACCTACACGACATATGAGTTGACATTTTCTATTGATATATACAAGTAAGATTCTCTAGATTTGTCCAAGCTCAAGGAGCTTAGACAAATCTAGAGAATGTTAACCTCCTGACCTGACCCGATTAGATGCTAGCCCAGCCATAATGCATGGTGGGCTAGGTGTACTGTCACATTTAACAAGAGAAGTTATAGTAAATAAGAATTCATTTTTCTTTTCTTTTCTTTTCATTTTTCTTTGTTTTAAGGGAAAAGTACCTGAATAACATAAATTTAGAGATCATTATATCAACATGACATAAAAAATTAATACTAGATTGATATGATATAAAATTAAATTAAAGTTAATAAAATTTGTGTCATATTGGTCAAAAGTGAAGCATTTATGTTATGTTGGTAAATAGATTTAAAAAAAAAAAAAAAGGTGGTTATTTAGATAATTTCAATTTTTTAAAATCATATCATTTTCTTCCGTCCAACAAATTCAACTAATGTTTTTAATTTTCAGCTCAAAATTCAACCATTTCCTAAATCACCCAAGTAGCAATTTGTAAAAATGAGGAGGAAAGAAACTAGCACAATAAATTTCTATAGGAAAAATATATATATATTAGGTGCATTACTCAGCAAGAATATAAAGAATAAGGAAAAACAATTAAAATAATCATTATTATTACATAAAATAATAGGATTAGACTCTAAAGTGTAAGAAATTAAGGTCTAATTCTTCTTCCAGAAGCCTACGTCGTGGAGGAAACTTGGGCAAGAAATGGGCAATGTCCAAGGCAGTCTCTAAATACAATGCAAACTTCTTGACCACTATTCCATCATGTTTTGACTCTTCATTGTTGCAATTTTTGAACTCTTCTTCACTTTCCATTTTCATTGCTTTTAGATGATTTCCTAAAGGCAGGACATGAACATTGCAATTGTTCTTCTTGACAAGGCATAGAAGTGCCTTCTCTCTAGCTGTCCAACTCCCTGTTCTCAAATTGAAATCATAGAAAGTGAGGAACCTCTGTCCATAGGTAGCTACGAACTCCAATGCTGCCAAAATGAACTCGAACTCGTCGTTCGACATGTAATAAGGGAAGCTGATTCTTGTCCATCCTGGTTTTACTCCGAGATAGCCCTATTCATAATGGGAAAAAAAAATCGAATTAAGTCTTTTACAAAACCATTTTCAGACTATGTGAAATTAATGTTTATTGAATTTTCAACTATAAAATTTCTGAAATATTATCACTGAAGTAAGCTGAACTATTCCTTTTATGCGCAATGGACCCCAAACTTTTAATTTTGACAAATTACACCTTAGATTTGAAAGTCAACAGCAAATAGCAATTGAGATCCGACAAATGATGGATGTTGACCAATGATGGTTTTAGACACAAGAATCATAAGTGCCAAATGCCTAGATCAACCCTTAAAACCATGTCAAGTGAGATATTCGTATCCCAAACCAACAATTTGTTAGCATTTTTAGTTACTAGACTTTAGCTGTTAATAATTTTCAAATTCATGGTGCAACTTCTCGAAAGTGAAAGTTTGAGATTCATTAAGCAAGAAATGAACAGTTTAGGCTGCATATATATTATTCTTTAAAAAAAAAAAAGAAAAAAAGAAAAAAGAAAAGAAATTCGTAAACAAATTTTTATTGACTATGATCTTTGTTTAAGGTTTTTCTTCAGTACTTCATGAAGGATCATTCTACAATTTAATACATAGAAGTGAATTACGTAATAGGATATTTATTTTGTGTAATAATGACGTAGAAAATGTTTATACCAATTAGAATATCTTTTCACGTCATTTTTATATAAAATAAACGTGACGTTACGCCTCTCATTTCTGCATGTTTAATTGGATGGTTAAAGTGTAGATTTTTTTTTTCGTTGGAAACCCATAATGTAGATTTGAGAGTATCGATAAACCACTAACCTTTTTAATGGCAGATCTGTAGGCATGTGAATCACCTTCACCAACCTTGAGAAGGCTGTGACCATAAGGTCCAGCGCAAGCGCACCCGCCGCGAGCCTGGATGCCGAAGAGGTCATTGAGCAAGGTTGCAACAAAAGGTCCATGAAGAGGCTTATCTCTACTATTGCCCGTCTCTCTCCACATGTATAGCCCTTCTTCTCCTTCACTACCTTTCTCTCTTCTATACCTGTCACAACAATTTTTGAAGACATCCGAATTCGATGTGGAATAAACTATAAACGACAAAATGGCTTGTCGTTTTGCACTTGTGTTTCCTAATACTTCTATGTTCTTATTTGGGAGAAGCCTTTTTAGTGCCTTTTGGCTGTACAGATTTTCTTGTCTCTCTATCACCTCATAGCCAACATATTCTTTGACCCAAAAGGCCAATGCAGCTCTAATTGTCTGGATTATTTGAGGAGTGCCGGCATTTTCCCTTTCCTCAATGTCCTCATAATACAATGTGTCCTACATTATTAATGACACGAGTTACTCAAAAAGGAAGGGGAAAAAAAAAGGAAGGAAAGAATAGAATTAGTTGATGAGTGTGTCCCTGTAATTACAACGATGAAATGTGGTTACAGATATAATAACGGTAATTTTTTATTCGACTTCATCATAAAGATGAAGAGTTTGAATTCCCAATCCTCCAGTTTAAAAGCATTATAACCAATGAAATGCTATAATATTGATTTAAATTAAAACGTATGAATGTAATTTTCCCAACAATAAATTAAAGAATTTTTATAATCTTATAGCAAACTGGTGCACAAAACTGAATATTTTTCTTTTTCTGTGACAAAATTTAAAATGAAAAAAATTCAAAATTTATAATTATGTTAGAATCATGTGTGTAATTATCTTTAGATTATATCTGCAATCGTCATGAAGTTGATTTCTATCATATTGTTTTCGTGTCTAAATTCTATTGTGGTCGAAGAAGAAGAAGTCTATCTCACTTGAGGCGTGGACCTAGTAGGATTCATGGTACGAAAGATCTGTAGCTAATTAATGTATATACACCTATCACTTTTTGTCTTTTCTACTAATGCATTTATTGGTAGAACTTCAAACCTAAATGTATCATCTAGAAATATCAAGAAAGGTTCTTCTCTACCTTACTTAAGATTTCTGGTCATTCAATTATCAAAGAATACAGAATAATGAAAAATAAAAAATAAAAGAGAAATATTTCAGGTCAATTTCATCGCCTTAATTAATAATTGAAGTTATGTATTATTCAAACTACTTTACTGTTTAAATGTGATTGATACTATCCAACTTTACTTAAGATTTCAAGTCGTTCAATTATCAAAGAAAACATAATGATAAAAAATAAAAAATAAAAGAAAAAGATTTGTGATCATTATCTCTGCCTTAATTAATAATTGAAGTTATTTATTGCTCGAACTACTTTACTCTTCAAATGTGATTGATACTGTCCACCTGTATTATGATAAACCGTTTTAAATTTAAAAAAATCAATCTTAAAACAATTTCACATTTATATTTTTATTTTTTGGAAATATGTAACAAGCTTAAATTATCTTTCCTAAATACCTTTTTATTTTAGATTATCGCTTAAAGTGGATCACTTCCATGAATAATGAGAACAGAGCGCGGATCACTTTTTCAACATGGGAGTTTTTTTTTTTTTTTAGTGTGTAAATTGTACCTTTTCACTGAAGCCATTTACGTAAGCAACGGTTCCACCTCCACAGGTTGATGGGGCAGAAGAACTTAATTGATAGAGGGCCTTGCTCATCAAAATTATGCCTGGGGTTCCTGGTCCCCCAAGAAACTTGTGTGGGCTGAGAAAAATCGCATCATAGCCGTCCACTTCCCCCGATCTCATGTCAATCTCCACGTAGGGACCACTGAAAAAACGTACAACCAAAATTCAATCTATAGTTTAGAAATAAAAAAATAAAAAATAAAAAAAAAACTAAATATTTGATGACAACGACATGACATAGTCATGCCAGCAAATCCATGCCACTTCTAATTTTCTATGATTGAGATTTCTTTAAAATTGAGATTTTCATTTACTCTGAGTCTTGTAGTATTAGAATATATCTTAAGCTTAATTAAGAAAAATATTTTTGGGTATTGGTAGTGTTTTATAGATAATAAAACACGCATATTATTAAATTTACTTTGTATTAAATGTGTGATGTTCAATATCAATGATATTTTTTAGAAATGTTCGAAAACATACCTTGCTGCAAAGTCGAAGCAGGCAAAACCTCCATATTGATGGAGAAGTTGAGCGATTGCCCTAGTGTCGGAGTAGATCCCAGTCACATTACTACAAGCAGAGAAGGAACCCAAAATAGGCCTTTGGGTGTACTTGAAACACTCTAGCTTTAGCCTCAAAGCTTCCATATCTAATAGTCCATTCTCATCTAGACCAATCTCAACTACTTAGGCCAAGCTTTGCCTCCAAGAAAGAAGGTTCGAATGGTGCTCAAATGGCCCTACAAAAACAATCCATTTCTCTTCATTGCTTAGGGTTTTCATCACCCTCTCTCTCAAGATCGATGGCACCGCGATGCCCATCACCTCTTGCAGCCTCTTGATGGCGGAAGTCGTGCCCGAGCCGCAGAACAAGAGGACATCATCCGGTCCACCTCCTAAGCATTTCTTGATATAGTCGGATGCTTCGTGCACCATTTTTGTCGTCCGGTGCCCCACGTGACTGTCGCATGTGTGTGTGTTTCCTACATTTGTTCACATGAGAAAAAATAACGTTCTCCTGGAGAAAAAAAATACAAAAAAGAACAAAAATTCTATGGTCCTATAAAATATTGTTATTGAAAACATATCAATAGGAAATACATGATAATTTAACAGATCTGACAACAAATTTTCAAAGCGAAAGATTCGAAGACATATTAAGAGTTGAATGATGTAATTGGTAGGAATTGTTTGCTGTTATAACAATTGGATAAAAGTTTGTAAGAGTTTGGGTCAAACTCTACAAGTTTGAGTGGTTAATTGGTAATTAGTCAAGCCACTTTTGAGTAAGAAAAAGTAAAATGATATTAAAATGAAATGAATTGCTCAACTTGCACCAACCATCCTATATAGTAGTACTTGATTTTGCTCTAGAAGTAGTCATCCCAAATTGACCAAAGACAATATAAATCAGGTGATTATATTTATAATTTAATGAAAATTTTACACTTATTTTATTCTATTCTAAATTATGGAGTTCGAATCTCCTGTTTTAGATTTAAGTTAAAAATGAAAAAGAAAATATAAGTAAAACTGATCGAATCGACGATCAATTTGTTCAAGAATTTTTAATATTTAGTTTTTTTTTTTATGTGACTAAATTTTTAAATCTAGATGATTTGAAGTTACACTATAGTGGAACAGTCAATAAGACAGTAAATCTGGGATAGCGGATCTTAATTCAATCAAACATACCGTAGAAAGGAAGAACATTATCGATGACAAAGTTTTCAATATAAAGAAGCGATCGACCAGAGGCAGTGTGATCGGCGTAGGTGAGTATTCTTTTCCCAAATAGAGAATCATATTCCACTTGGCCACCAATGATCTGAGAGCGCAGCCAAGACAATCTTACCATCGGAGACTCACTATTCGGAACATCGAATTCCAGCGATCGGAATGAATCTGACCGGTTGCAAAGACCGTAGGAGGATTGAGAGGCACTTTTGGATGTTTTTGAGGATGTTTTGTTATTACTAGTACTACTAATGTGAGCTCCACTCTGATGTCTCTTAATTGTTTGCTCCAACTCCAATTCCATGTTTTGTTTCTAATTATTGTGAGTTGAGCAATAATGAGAGGAAAAAAAATGGAAGAAGAAGAAGAAGAAGGAGGAGGATATGAGATATGGAAAGAAACAATGAAAAATATTGGGGTATTTATTATAGTGGGCGCCTTATGTCAACTGCTAACGTTGTATGAATTAATATATATGTCACCAATATATATATATATATATATATATATGTCGGCCATGTCTCTTGCTGTGGACGAGGCTGTAATGCTAAGGCTTTCTTGCCGTTTACAATAGCTGTATGCAAATTCTAGAACCTGCCCATTCCTTATACATATATATATATATATATATATATATATTTAGGACAAGTTTGGTATACAAGATTAAGGATGACATGACTAGATTGAATTTTAATCCTCTATTTGGTGTGATATTTTAGAATTAGGGGATTTGATTATCCCCTGCAAGAGAACAGGATTATAAGTGCTCATCTATACACTAGAGTTGTAAATATGGACCAGGCTAATTGGACAAACCCGTTACTCTTATTTTTGATCTAAGGGCGGGCGCGGCACAGCCCGTCAAATGTCGGTGCAATCATTAGAGTTGGGCAAGGCCTAAGTATTGAGCCTAGCGGTTCCGGCCCGACTAACTCATTTAGCCCATCCGGTCAGGCCACCTAAAGCCTAGCTCGCCAACCCACCTAATTTTTTTTTAACAACATATTATAAATTTATAATGATGTATTTGTTAATTTTGTACTGTAAATCATTTCACATATATATAGTAAATTTTTTTTGAACTTGTAATTTAAATTTGTTCTTGAAAAAAATAGTAATATATATTAATATTTTATTATAATGATTGGAAATTTCATATAATGTAAATACATATTGTATAATATTGACCTCTCAATTTCATTTGACAAGAAAGAACTGCTTTAAAAATAAAAAATAAAAAAGGAAAAACCGCTGCAACTTGCAATGCAAAGGTAAGTGTAACAAAGAAAGGGGGGAAAAAAAGAAGTTGCAAGAGAAAAAATAAATAAGAGGAGCGATGTTGTGCATATTTTTAATCTTTAAAGTCTGTTTGCCTGGCCCAAATTTAAGCACGTTGGGATTTAGGGTCAGTTTAGGTTTATAATTTCAAAGTTCATGCGGGTCTAACCCCGCCCATCAATTAATCAAGCCGGTTTGGTCCAATTTTCCCTTTCCGCCTACAAAGACTAGGTTGGGCTGCCCGAACTTACAGGACCACTATACACTGATGTCAAACTTAAGATAGTATTAGCTAAAATTCAATCGTATCCTTTTTTCTATATTGCAATCTAATCTCTTAATGTTATCATATCTAATGTAGTCTTATCTTGTATATCAGACGGACTCTTTAAAAGAATTTTCAATAGTTATGGTTTTTTTTTTTTTAACCATCCATTACAAGCCAGGTTATAGAATATATGTATTCATCACATTTGGTAGACGTGACATTTTTTAAGACTTGTAATGGTAAGTCAAACATGTTAACCTACAAAATTTGTTAAAATGATTTCTTTTTTCTAAGTGGACAATGAATATACCTACATATAGGTGTGTGTATACACATGCTCACACAAATATAATACTTATGCTATAATCAATATACATATATATATATCTATTATCTATTATTAACGTTTAAAAGGATGAATGCACAACGAATAATTCTACGTCTTTATTTCAGACTACCATATGGCAATCACCACGTGTATTTTTTTCAATAAAAATACCAAGCAAACACGGTAATGTTATTACTTTATGACGTCTTCGGTCTTGATCATCAGCTCTTTTTTTTTCTTTTTTTCTTTTTTTTTTCAAATATTTGTTACGCGAAGCCAAATGGTCTACAAATTCCAGATGAAGAAGGAAAAAGAAAAAATTAAGTGAAAAAAAAAAAAAAAGTTCCAAAGTGCCAAATGCAAATGAGATCCGACAAATGTTGGATGTTGACCAATGATGTTTTGGGACACAAGAATCGTAAGTGCCAAATGCCTAGCTCAACCCTTAAAACCATGTCAAGTGAGATATTTTGTTTCCCAATCCATCAATTTGTTATCATTTTTAGTTACTAGACTTTAGTTGTTACTAATTTTCAAATTCATGGTGCAACTTCTCGAAAGTGAAAGTTTGAGATACATTAAGCAAGAAACGAACAGTTTAGGCTTCATATAGTTTTCTTAAAAAAAGATAAATAAATAAATTCGTAAACATATTTTTATTAGCTATGATATTTGTTTAAGGTTTTTCTTCAAGACTTCATGAAGGACCATTCTACAATTTAATACATAGCAGTGAATTATGTAATAGGATATATACATATATATATATATATTTGTGTAACAATGACGTAGAAAAAGTTTATACTTGCTAGAATATATTTTCACATTATTGTTATATAAAATAAATATCATGTTACACCTCTTACTTCAGCATGTTCAACTAGAGGGTCAATCCTTCATGAAAACCTGTAAAGTAGATTTTTTTTTTTTTTTTTTGGTTGAAAATCCTTAATGTAAATTTGAGAGTATCGATAGACGACTAACCTTTTTAATGGCAGATCTTTAGGCATGTGAATCACCTTCACCAACCTTGAGTAGGCTGTGACCATACGGTCCGGCGCAAGTGCACCCGCCACGAGCCTGGATGCCGAAGAGGTCATTGAGCAAGTCTGCAACAAAAGGTCCATTAAGAGGCTTATCTCTACTATTGCCCGTCTCTCTCCACATGTAAAGCCCTTCTTCTCCTTCACTACCCTAATCTCTTCTATACTTGTCACAACAATTTTTGAAGACATCCGAATTCGATGTGGAATAAACTATAAAACGACAAAATGGCTTGTCGTTTTGCACTTGTGTTTCCTAATACTTCTATGTTCTTATTTGGCCTCTTTAGTGCCTTTTGAATGTAGAGATTTTCTTGTCTCTCCATCACCTCATAGCTAACATATTCTTTGATCCAAAAGACCAATGCAGCTCTAATTGTCTGGATTATTTGAGGAGTGCCTACATTATTCATGACATGAGTCCAAATTATATGAGTATTTTCATCATTTTACTCAGAGAAAAAAAAAAAAACAAAAAAACAAAAAAGGAAAGAATAGAATTAGTAGATCTGTAGATGAGTGTGTTCCCTATAATAATGACCGATGGAATGTGGTTGCAGGTATAATTTATCAGTAATTTCATATTTGACTCTATCATAAAGGTAAAGAGTTTAAATCCCAATCTTCTAGTTCAAAAAAATTAAAACTGATGAAATGCTGTAATGTTGACTTAAATTAAGAAGCACGATTGTAATTTTCCTAACAATAAATTAAAGAATTTTTATAATCTTATAGCAAAATGGTGGACAAAGTTGATTATTTTTCTTTTTTTTTGTTACAAAATTTAAAATAAAAAATTCAAATTTTATAATTTATATTAAAATTATGTGTGTAATTATCTTTAGATTATATATGTGATCGTCGTAAAGTTGATTTCTATTGTATTGTTTTCTTGTCTAAATTATATTGTGGTCCTCAAGGGAAGGAAGGGAAAAAGAAAAAGAAAGAAGAAGAAACTTTTTGTGGACTATCTCACTTGGGGTGTGGACTAGTAGGAATCGTGGTGCCTAAGATCTACAGCTAATTAATGTATATACACCTAGTACTTTTTGACTTTGCTACAATTGCATTTATTGGTAGAACTTCAAACCAAAACGTATCATCTTGAAATATCAAGAAAGTTTCTTCTCTACCGTATTTAAGTTTTCAGGTCATTCAATTATCAAAAATAAAAAAAATAGAATAATAAAAAATAAAAAATAAAAGAAAAATATTTCAGGTCATTTTCATCGCTGTATTTAATAATTAGATTTATTTATTATTCGAATTATTTTACTGTTTAAATATGATTGAGCCTATCCTATCTAAATATGATTGATCCTATCCTATCTTACTTAAGATTTCAGGTCGTTCAATTATCAAAGAAAATAGAATAACAAAAAATAAAAAATAAAATAAAAGGATTTATGGCTATTTCCACCACCTTAATTAATAATTGGAACTATTTATTGGCCGAACTACTTTACTCTTTAAATGTGACTGATACTATCCACCTGTACTATGATATACCGTTTTAAATTTAAAAAAATCAACTTAAAATTATTCCACATTCATTTTTTTATTTAATGGAAATATGTAACACACTTATTTTATCTTTCCTAAATATCGTTTTATTTTGATTCTCATTTAAAGTGGATCGCTTACACAAATATTGAGGACAAAGCGTGGATCACTTTTTCAACATGGGAGTTTTTTTTTTTTTTTTTTAGGTGTAAACTGTACCTTTTCACTGAAGCCATTTACACAAGCAACGGTTCCATCTCCACAGGTTGATGAGGCAAAAGGACTCAATTGATAGAGGGCCTTGCCATCAAAGCCATGCCTGGGGTTCCCAGAAAAATCGCATCATAGCCGTCCATTTCCCCTAATCTCATGTCAATCTCCATGTTGAAACCACTGAAAAAACGTACAACCAAAATTCAATCTATAGTTTAGAAGAAGAAGAAAAAAAAAAACCTAAGTAATTGATAACCACCACATGACATTTTCATGCCAGCAAATCCATGACACTTCTAATTTTCAGTTTTGATTGGAGATTTCTTTATAAATGCACATAACTAATGAGCGATTGTAATTAACTCCAAAATATCACAAGAAGCCGTCGGTGCAACATTAGAAACCCTCAATATATTTCTCAACATTAAGACAAATCTCCCTATGTGACCCACTATACCTTTTGCAAAGCTAGTAAAAAATGCTAACTTTTTTTTTTCTTTTCTAAATCTAATGTGCTAGACTTAAAAATTATTAGTGTCTGGCTAAGGAATTTGAACATAACCATTTTATTGTTCAAATTCCTTTTTTTTTTTTTAATAAATAATTTGTGTGAGATAATTGAAACGATAAGAGTATATATTTAAACCCTTTACCAACACACAACTTATATAAAAGCACGTTTAATTTTTCATTTACTCCGAGTCTTGTAGTACTAGATTATATCTTAATCTTAATTAATTAGAAAAATATTTTGGGATATCGGTGGTGTTTTATAACTAATAGAACACGCTCATGTTGTTGAATTTACTCTATATTAAATGTGTGATATTCAATACCAATGATATCTTTTAGTAATGTTCGAAAACATACTATGCTACAAAGTCGAAGCAGGCGAAACTGCCGTATTGGTGGAGAAGTTGAGCAATTGCCCTAGTGTCGGAGTAGATCCTAGTAATGTACAAGTTTGAGTAATTAATGAGTTTAATACCCGTGCGTAGTATGGGGATGCAGGAAAAAAAAATAAAAGGAAATAATTGAATATTATACAATAAAAGTAATTAGTTAAGATAAATAATATAATTATAATCAGTATGTTTTTTTAGCATTTATTATTATAATATTAGAATATTTACATTCAAGTTTATATTAAAATGTTAGATTTATATATGCAAACAAACATATATAGATATATGTTTATAAACAAAGTTGTTACAAATGGAACATTTTCCGCTGAAAATGTCATCAACCATGTTTAATTTTCTTCAGTTTTTCCTCCGATCTGTCATGAGCAAAAGATTAATTATTTTATGTTTATAAATAAATTTGAAATTAGTATAATTATATAATATGTAATTATATATAAAAGATAATTATATCTTGATTCTTTTCGTTTTTTGGATGAGTCAATAGAAGATGTTTGAATTTCCATTGAGGAAGGATGTTGCTGATGACTGAAATAACGATGAGTATAATTATATAATTGTTTGTAATTTATGTATATATTAGGCCTGGCAAATCGTGTTCGCGGGCCGTGTTCGGGCCGGCCCGATTACGGCATGACACGATTAGCCTAAACACGAACACGACACGATTAATAAACGGGCCAGAAACGTAAACACGAACACGACACGATTAATAAACGGGCAGCACGACACGACACGCGAACACGATTATTAAACGGTCCAGAACGGGTTAGCACGAAAACGAACACGTTTATGACCCATTTAACACGAAAAACCCGTTTACGACACGAACACGTTTATGACCCGTTTAACATGAAAAACCCGTTTATGGCCCGTTTAACATAAACTTTCAAATTTCAATCAATTTTCTTTCTAAAAGCTAAATTATTTTTCTTTTAGAGTAACAGCTAAATTAGGAGTGGTAAACAGCTAAATTATTTTTCTTTTAAAATAACAACTAAAAATTTAACTATTTTTTTTATGGTGTAAAAAAGCATATGGAAAATACATTGTAATTGAAGTTATGAAAATGATTTATTGAAAATGAGTCGATGTTTAGAGTTGAAATTATGTGTTTTTATAAAAATAAATTATAATAATTTAAAAAATATATAAAAATTTAAAATATAGTAAGAAAAATATAGTAATATGAATCTTAGATTATTATTTTTGTATATGATAACAATAACTTTTTTGTAACAAAAAAGAAAGGAAAAAAAAATTATTTAGAATCTATCCAGAACCTTCTATGAAAATAGAAAAGATTGGGTTCTATTTTGTAGGAATTTTACGTGTCATTAGCTTTATGGATTATGCATAGGGCCGGCAATTACGGAGGAAGTGCATAGGTTTTTATTTTTGAAAAGACAGAGATAAAGCTTATTTTTCCAGGAATCCAAATACATAAAAAAAAAAAGCAAAGAATTTCCGCATATAAAAAATTCACCTTTGGTGAGCAAAGACTTATCGAGCTCGAGAAAGAAGCGATGGCCAAGCATTTAATATTAGGTTTACTATTTTATATTATTAACTAGTTAAATATAAATATAATTCATTTACTATTTTATATTATATTATTATTAACTAGTTAATTATAAGATTATTATTTTATATCAGAAGTAACATCTCTGTAACTTCTGATTTATGTTGTCTCAGTAGTGAAAATTCTTCAATAATTGTTTTCTGATCTTATATTAAACACACAAATAGGCCTATACTTGTTATAAAAAAGCTTTAGAATAGTTTGAAAATTCTAACATAAACGTGTTAAACGTGTTAATCGTGTTAGCCCATTTCCGGCCCATTTATTTTCGTGTTAAACGTGTCGACCCAATTTCGACCCAATTATTAAACGTGCGGTCCAAACCCATTTATTTCGTGTCGTTCTCGTGTCGTGTCACCGTGTCGTGTCCGAAATTGCCGGCCCTAGTATATATATTTGTAGTAAAGAAATACAAAAATTTTGAAACAAATTATGAATAGTAACATACCTTGATTCAATCTCCTTTGTTATAGGTTGGGTGACGAAATGTTGTTTTTTCGTACTTTTTTTATTTCTGGCAGTGGTGTTCTGAATCCAAAGATGCTAATGGTGCGATCTTTTGAGGATTCGGTTGGTAGTGCAGATAATAACATTTGTGATTCATCGTCGTTAAAAGTTTTAACAACCGTTGCATCAGTAAATGCACCTCTTGGACGAAATTGAATCGAAAACATTTTTGACATGTCTTTGAGTTGATCGAGGAGAGGCGGAATGATGTTTGGATCGGTGTGTCCATCTTGAATTATTAGTATTGTACAATGTTTATTTACCAATGATTGTACTGTTTTTCCAAGCATAACAATATTTATTCCCCCAGTTTGTCTTCGATTCGAGCATTAATTTTGTACATGTTATAAATAATAGAAATTTAGTAAATTTTTTATTGTTTACGAGTTATTTATTAATTTTTTATAATAAAAGTAAATAATATTACTAACTGATTGGTATTATCGTTAAATATGCATGAGTATCACACCACCATGAAGATCTTGATTGTTTGACACGTCTATAAAAGCGTGGACAGGCATTGTAAAACCAATCTTATTGTGCATAAATTTCAATGATGGTTGCCTTTGTAGTAAATTTTTTGTCCTGTCATTTGGAGGGGAAAAAATTTATTAAATTATATATTATAATTAGAAAGTAATAAATGAATATTTACCTGATTTTGATATAAATCTAAGGCCTGAAGTTCCACTACCACAGGTTGATGAGGCAGAAGGACTCAATTGATAGAGGGCCTTGCCATCGAAGCAATGCCTAGGGTTCTCGGAAAAATCGCATCATAGCCGTCCATTTCCCCTGATCTCATGCCAATCTCCATGTAGAAACCACTGAAAAAACGTACAACCAAAATTCAATCTATAGAAGAAGAAGAAGAAGAAGAAGAAGAGAGAGAAGAAGAGAGAGAAAAAAAAAAAAAAAAAACTAAGTAATTGATAACCACCACATGACATTTTCATGCCAGCAAATCCATGACACTTCTAATTTTCAGTTTTGATTGGAGATTTCTTTATAAATGCACATAACTAATGAGCGATTGTAATTAACTCCAAAATATCACAAGAAGCCGTCGGTGTAACATTAAAAACCCTCAATATATTTCTCAACATTAAGACAAATCTCCCGACGTGGCCCACTATACCTTTTGCAAAGCTAGTATAAAATGCTAACTTTTTTTTTTTCCTTTTCTAAATCTAATGTGCTAGATTTAAAAATTATTAGTGTCTGGCTAAGGAATTTGAACATAACCATTTTATTGTTCAAATTCCTTTTTTTTTTTTTAAATAATTTGTGTGAGATAATTGAAACGATAAGAGTATACATTTAAACCCTTTACCAACACACAACTTATATAAAAGCACGTTTAATTTTTCATTTACTCCGAGTCTTGTAGTACTAGATTATATCTTAATCTTAATTAATTAGAAAAATATTTTGGGATATCGGTGGTGTTTTATAACTAATAGAACACGCTCATGTTGTTGAATTTACTCTCTATTAAATGTGTGATATTCAATACCAATGATATCTTTTACTAATGTTCAAAAACATACCATGCTGCAAAGTCAAAGCAGGTGAAACCGCCGTATTGGTGGAGAAGTTGAGCAATTGCCCTAATGTCGGAGTAGATCCTAGTCACATTACTACAAGCAGAGAAGGAACCCAAAATAGGCCTTTGAGCATACTTGTAACACTCTAGGTTTAGCCTCGAAGCTTCCATATATCTAATAACCCATTCTCATCTAGAACAATCTAAACTACTTGAGCCAAACTTTGCCTCCAAGAAAGAAGGTTCGAATGGTGCTCAAATGGCCCTACAAAAACGATCCATTTCTCTTCATTGCTGAGGGTTTTCATTGTTGAAGATAATGGGCGGTGGAAAACTGTTTGAGTATAAAAAAACGAAATAGAATGGGAGAAAATCAAAAGGTTTGACATGTATAAATTACTTTCCTTAAGGTTTTATTTACTCCAACTATAAACAGTTTATTATAGGGTGTTTTGGCAAAATACCTCTAAGATACAATAAATTTACGAATTTAATAAGTAGCAATCTTATTAAATTCCAGAACAAGATATAAAGCTGATATCAGAAATTAGAGTTTTATAGCCTTTGATATGCCTGTTCATGAAGAATTGCAACAAATATAACAATTATGCCTTTTAAATTAAAAGATGCCCTTTCAATCACGAAACGTATATGTCTCAATAGACATACTTGTTAATTATCAGAATTAATTATTACCATTAGATTGTAATAATTCAATTAACAAATTCAATTAAATCTGAAATCATTTAAATTCGACCGTTAGATTATGTCCGATCAAATCAACGATCCAGATTTAATTTGAAAAGGCACCATATTGAAAAAGAGAGTACTCTTTGATTCTTTACGACGATGCATACATGCAAAGTGCGCCTTAATAAGGGCCCAAAAAAGCCCTAAACACCTAAGCACCCTCGCGCATGTGGTGGTGCATAGTAATAATAAAGTCCCCACTATACAATAGTAATCTTTAAATTTCACTTATTTCAATTTATACCACTATGCTTGCTTGTATTTTTCCAATGTAGGACTTTATTGTTTCCACTACCAAATGGTAATAAAAGAAATATTACAATCTCTCTAACATTCGTCACCCTCTCTCTCAAGATCGATGGCACCGCTATGCCCATCACCTCTTACAGCCTCTTGATGGCGAAAGTCATGCTTGAATTGTAGAACAAGAGGGCATCGTCCGGTCCACCTCTTAAGCATTTCTTGATATAGTCGGATGCTTCGTGCACCATTTTTGTCATCCGATGCCCCACGTGATTGTCGCACATGTGTGTGTTTCCTACATTTGTTCACATGAGAAAAACTAATGTTCTCTTGGGGAAAAAAAATTAAAACAAAAAAGAACGAAAACTCTATGGTCCTGTAAAATATTGTTATTGAAAGCATATCAATAGGAAATACATGATAATTTAATAGATCCGACGATAAATTTTTCAAAATGAAAAATTCAAATACATATTAAGATTTGAAATGATGTAATTGGTAGGAATTGTTTGCTGTTATAACAATTGGACAAAAGTTTGTAAGAGTTTGGGTCAAACTCTACAAATTTGAGTAATTAATGAGTTTAATACCCGTGCGTAGTATGGGGATGCAGGAAAAAAAAAAGGAAATAATTGAATATTATATAATAAAAGTAGTTAGTTAAGATAAATAATATAATTATAATCAGTATGTTTTTTTAGCATTTATTATTATAATATTAGAATATTTACATTCAAGTTTATATTAAAATGTTATATTTATATATACAAACAAACATATATAGATATATGTTTATAAATAAAATTGTTGCAAATGGAACATTTTCCGTTGAAAATGTCATCTATCATCTTTAATTTTCTTTAGTTTTTCCTCCGATCTGTCATGACCAAAAGATTAATTATTTTATGTTTATAAATAAATTTGAAATTAGTATAATTATATAATATGTAATTATATATAAAAGATAATTATATCTTGATTCTTTTCATTTTTTGGATGAGTCAATATAAGATATTTGAATTTCTGTTGAGGAAGGATGTTGCTGAGGACTGAAATAATGATGAGTATAATTATATAATTGTTTGTTATTTATGTATATATATTTGTAGTCAAGAAATACAAAAATTTTGAAACAAATTATGAATAGTAATATACCTTGATTCAATCTCCTTTGTTATAGGTTGGGTGACGAAATGTTGTTTTTTCATACTTTTTTTGTTTCTGGCAGTGGTGTTTCTAAATCCAAAAATGCTAATGGTGCTGAGATATCTTTTGGGGATTCGGTTGGTGGTTCAGATAATAATATTTGTCATTCATCGTCGTTAAAAGTTTTAACAACCGTTGCATCAGTAAATACATCTCTTGGACGAAATTGAATCAAAAATATTTTTGACATGCCTTTGAGTTGATCGAGGAGAGGGGGAATGATGTTTGGATCGGTGTATCCATCTTGAATTGTTAGTATGGAGTAATGTTTATTTACTAGTGATTGTACTGTTTTTCCAAGCATAACAATATTCATTTCCCTAGTATTGTCTTCGATTCGAGCATTAATTTTGTACCTCTTATAAATAATAGAAATTTAGTAAATTTTTTATTGTTTAAGAGTTATTTATTATTTTTCTATAATAAAAGTGAAGAATATTACTAACTGATTGGTATTGTCGTTAAATATGTATGAGTATCGCACCATCATGAAGATCTTGATTGTTTGACACGTCAATAACAGTGTGGACATGCATTATAAAACCAATCTTATTGTGCATAAATTTCAGTGATGGTTGCCTTTGTAGTAAATTTTTTGTCCTGTTATTTGGAGGGGAAAAAATTTATAAAATTATATATTATAATTAGGAAGTAATAAATGAATATTTACCTGATTTTGATATAGATCTAAGGCCTGAAGTTCTACTACCATCAATCTATTCATCGCTTTTTGTTCCTCTAATGTTATTGGTTTCTACGTTGATAGAGCAATAAAGTTAATTTCTTGAATGGAATGACTAAACCTATAACTAGATAATATATTAAATAATGTCTATTTTTTAAGAGAATTGTAAAATGTATAAATAAGTGTAATATTTTTATAATAAATATTTAGAATATCTTTTTTTGATTTTTTTTTTAATTCAGCGATGTCTGATTCAAAATAAAACGATGTTCCAGAAGTGATTGCTACATAAAGTCCACTTGTCTAGTTATAATTATTAAAATTAATTATTAGAAATGTTTTATTATTATTTGAGATAAATTTGTATCTATTAATATTTATTATATTTAAATTTACCAAGATATTATTTAGCTACCATAGCTATAAAGGCAATTACAACTGATTCGGACATTCTTTGAACTGCCTTTTCATCAAAATTCTTGTCAATTTCTCCCCAAAAAGTTATGTTTAGTGATTCTTCTCTGCAAAATATAATAAATTTAAATAATAAATTATTAAGAAATGATTTTTAATTAAATGAAAATATATTTGTAATAATATATAATTTATAATTACCTGATATTTTGAATTGGCAGATTTCGCCTTTTAACCAATCTATTACTTATATTGGATTCTTCAACACCTTTTACAGATATCAAACAACCAATGACATCTGGTATAAAATTATAAATACAAAATTATTAATTATTGATATTAATATTATATATTAATATTTTTTTAGTTAATAAATATGAATATTATATATTATTTACCTGAAAGAAAGTAATGGATATTAATATTGATGTCAATTGGTCATATTTCACAAAATTAAATTTATAATAAAGTATCTCAAGAATATCTTCTTTAACTTCTTTGAAAATGTGAACCGTGTAAATTGTAGCATTGCTCTTTGCGGAACAATTTTGTATCTTTGTTTATTGTTTGAAACAAAGAAGTTACTGATTTCATATACATTGTCCACTTTTATTTTGTTTATTATGAAATCAGTGTCTGTTACACGAACAAATCCATGTATTACTTTATCCTGTAAATAATATACATATTAATTTATTATAATTTATAAATATAATAATAATATGAACTTTTTATTAATAATGAATATAATTTTGATAAAAAAAATAAATTTAATTATCTGTTCATCTACTAATAAGCAATCAACGCTTATTAGTCGTCCAGTATTATAATCTGTGTTCTTCCATAAGCGGCAAACTTAGGCATGGATAGTGTCGTATGTTTCGCCTGCTTTTAGTATTCGTAATGGACTAAATATTTTCTATAAATAATAAAAACATATAAATATATTTGGTTAATATTATGATATTTAAAAATTATGAAAAATATTTGATAATATAATTATTGAAAGGAAATTAATTTTTATTAAAGATTTATTTTGTCTAATAGATTATTAATTTTTATTAATTTTATATAATATCTTTTTATAAATAATATTTTTAACATGATTTGAATATTTGTTAATTGAATAATGTATTAAAATGTGTAAACCTCTTAGTGATGTTACTCTTGATAATGTAACATATAATTGTTCATTACTAAAGATTTTGTCTTCTAATAGAATCCAACTTTATTTAATGATTAATCTTGACTTTTATTTATTGTCATAACATAACATATTTTTAAAGGGAATTGTCGTCTTTTTAATATAAATGGGTAGTTAGATTCATTTATTGTCATTTCTATTCATGATATATACACGTTTTCATTTGTATCATTAGAATTAATAATATGACCTTCAACAATTTTATTTTATTAGTTGTGTTATAATAAATCTTGTACTATTGCATAATCCGATTGATTGGTTAAGATTTATAATTAACTTAACTGGAATTCCAACTTTTAATTCTAATTCATGTAGAGATAATCCATTAAAATTAAGTGTGTGTAAAAATTCAGTAGGATATAAAAGATTTAGTTCATCGAGATTTCCAAATGATGTAAGAATAGTATCATAACTATAATATATTTTTATTTATATTAGTACTAAAGTATTTATTTATTACATTAATTGTTTTATTTTTAGATATAACAATTGCTCATTGTTTTAAGTAATCAATATTGTTAAAATTATTATTAACATTTTCATATATTGTGGTATAAATGTGTTTGATAGAATCTGTATCATATGGTATTATATATTTTTCTGGTACTTTAGTCCAAGTGGCCTTTTCATTTTTTATATCTTTTATTCTATCGGTTGTTCCATTACCAATATTTAAAATCCATTTAGAGAAGTTACTAATTTCTATTTGTTTATCAATATAGGAGTTAAATTTTTTAATTCCATATTTTCTGTTAAGATCAGTATATGAAAATGTGATCAAAGATAAGAATTATTTATAATTATATTAATTATATTCTCTTTTATTCCAATTGAAATAACTGATAATATTTGTTTAAAATCACCACCTAATATGACTATCATTCCTCCAAAAGGACGATTAAAGTCATTTATTAAATCTTGCAATGTTTTATCTAAAGTTTCAAAACAATATTATTTGTCATACGTGCCTCATCCCATAATATTAACATTGTTTTTTCAATTAATTTTGTTAATTGAGTACATTTTTTAATTTGACAAGTTGAAAATTTATCGATTAAAAGGGGTATACGAAATCTTAAATGTGTAATTCAGCCTTTTGGTAATAATAATGATGCCATACCTGATGATGCTACAGCTAGTACAATTTCACCATTTGATCTAATTTTACTAATAATAACATTTCATAAATATATTTTTCATGTACCACCATAACCATATATGAAAAATAAATTATTTTGTTTTTTTCAATTGCTTCTAAAATTTGATTATAAATAAAGTGTTATTTTTGATTTAAATTTTGTATTAAATTAAAATTTTCTTCTTTTAATTTATATTTATCGTAATTAAGTTCTTATCTTAAAATATTATTATTTAAATCTTCAATTAATAATCCAATTGGAAGTGGGAGATTATAATGTGATAAAGAACATGAATTAAATTTAATAATTTTTCTAATTCATGTAATACAAAATTATATAATTTATTTTCTGGAATTTGAAATTTTGGGTTATTAAATAAGATTTTTACTTTGTATAAAATATCATCATACATTAATTTTCAATATTTTTCAAAAAATTTTATGAGATCAGAAATATTACAAAATAATAGTATTATAATAAAAGTTGACGGAGTTGTGTAGATGTTAACCAAAATGATGCTTCTTCTATTGATTCATCTCATTTTTTATCATCTCCTAATAAACCTAATGCATGACAGGTTGTTTGATTTTTATGAAATATAATATTTTACATATTTGACAAATGAATAAAAAGGCATTTAATAGCTAGATTTCTGTGATGTATTGAATATTTAAATATTCTTTAAATTACTTCATAAAATGTAATATATCGACAATTAATATAAGCTCTTATTTCATCAACTTCTTTATAATGTATTGTTTTATTATTTTCAGTAATAATATTCTCTTCAATAACGGCTTTTATTCTATCTAGACCTTTTGTTAAGTATTTAAATAAATATTTAATAAAAATAGATTGAGAATGTATTTCAACATTAATATATGCATAATGTTTTAAACAGAAAGTTCGATTATAGGATACAACATATATGTTATCAAGTTTTATTCCTTCGTTAATAACATCAAAATCTATATTTTTTCGACGATAATTTACAAAACCATTTTCTTCTATAGTTGTCTTATTTTTTATTTGTTTAGGAAATTTTTTTGAACATTTTGAATTTTTCATACATGGTACAGATATTTTTTCATATCCACATGATTCATGTATCATATATTCGGTAATAATTTTATGGTCTAAAGGATCTATTATTGGATTTGAAATTTCTGCAGAAATAATTTTATCTATTTGTAATGGATTATAGTATTTATATTCAGGATATAACCAAAATAACATATGAAAATTAGGTAAACCACATTTTTGAAACTCGAGTACATATAAATCTGAAAGAAAAATAGAGGAAAAAATAATATTAGTATTTTAATTTTTTTAGATAAAACATTATAATAACAATATATTTATTTATTTATTATATAAAATAAATTAACTAACTTGCTATTATGGGCCTAAAAATTACTCCTCATTTTATTATTTTTAATAAGTGATCCAATTTAATTTTAAATATTCTACCTATGATATATGGTCTATCTTTAGGTTTTTGTCCTGAAATTGGCGATAAATTTTTTCTAATTTCTAGCCATTTAGGATTACATATAAATGTTAGAAATATATCAGGATTTTCAAAATGTCTACAAATTACCATTACATCTTGATAATTTTGAATTATATATCTTGAACTACCTTTAAAAGATGATGGTAAAATAATTCTTTTTCCCATTACTTGTGCATCTGTATCATCTCTAATTATAGTATCTTGAATACCTTTATAAATCTCAGATCTTAAATTGTTTTGATTATGTTTGATATAATCCAGACGATTTTCTTCACTAAAAACATAAATATCTACAATATACAGTTGAAAAAGTCGACCAGATCTAAATAATGTATTTCCTTGTTGTATTCGTTACTGAAGTTGAAAAGCATAAAATGATCTCATTGATATTCGATGTCTACGTGATTGTTTACCTACAAAATTTGGATTCCAGCTTATATCGATTGTATATCCATCTTCTCCATAATATCGATTATATATCCATCTTCTCCATAAGGAAATAACAATAGATATTATAATACCATATAAGATGGATGAAATTTATTGATTCTTTGTAATTCTCCGTAAGGAAATAATATTGATTTTTTGATTATGAATAATAATATCTCTTTCATCTTCATATTCACTAATATCTCTAACAATTAAAGCACCTATATTTATTGAAGTTGGAAGATCATATTGTGTATTATCTTCTTGTCGTCTTCCTAATAATCTCAATTTTGTTGATGATATTTGATTACTTTTATAGGTTTCTATAACAGTTTTAAAAAGTTACACTAATTTATTTGTTTCATATAAATTTGTAATTAATTTTTCGACTATTGTCTCATTTAAATTATTAGTATTTGGAAGTGTAGCTATTCTATTTTAAATTTTATTTTCTATATCATAAATATATAATTGTGCAAATCTTGGGGGATTATTATTAATCGGAAGTAAATATCCAATTAAATGATGTAATTGACCAGAAATTTTAAAAATATATGGTCCTAATGAATTATGAATATATGATTAAATATTTACTCCAAACGAAATAAAAGCAAATATAGAATTATAAATTCTAATATTTTTTTTCTAAAATTTGTACTTAAGGTCTTCTGTAATAATCTAATAGATGATCTAAAATTAGTGGTATTTTTTTATTTAAAAGTATGTTAATTTTTCCGTTTTGATAACATAAAAAATATTTTTGTGGTTCTGTACTCCGTGTTCGTTCATTTTTTCAAAATAATGCTCCACAATATTAATATGTACAATTATAATCTCCAATATTTATATATTTATCATTTGGATCTGAAAAAAAAAATTATATCAGGTTGAAAAATTAAAGACGAAAAAATTTAGAGATGTTATAAACATTTTTTATTTAAAATAATATTTATATAAAAAATAAATAAAAGATTTAGGATAAAGAAATTACTTTTTTCAAATGACGGCGAATTATAATTTTCAAAAAATAGATTTACTGTTTCTTCATTAGTGTTATAAATTAAAGATAATTGCATAAATTTACTTTGACAGTTAGTAATAAATTTTATATTTGATTCTTCAAACTGATTGTTTGAAGAATATTCATTTTTTGATGTAGATGCTTCATTATTATTCATATAATTTAGATTATTTTGACGCTTTAATTTTCTTAAATAATGAGTATCTTTGTCAGGATTTATTTCCATCTCTTGTCCTATTTTTTTTTTTACAAAAAAAAAATATAATAATATAAAATATTGTTAGAAAATAAAAATTATAGATACAAATGCAAGGAAAAAAAACTCTAATTAGGCAATTTGTATTTTGTTTAAAAAAAAGGTTAGACAATAAAAAAAGTAATAATACAAATTATTAAAATAAAATATTAACTGTAAAATTTTTTCGCACTCTAGCAATTTAAAATAATATATTCTTATGAAAAAACTATAAATAATAAATAAAAACTAAAAATATTAAAAGCCAAAAATATGAAAAATTCCAATAATTTGAATGGAAAAAATTACAAAAAAAAAAACTAAATTTAATTTAAATATTTTTAATTTTTAAGAATAATTTTAATCCACGACATAAATAATAATTTAGTTAGAAATATAAATTTATATTTCTTTTAGCTTATTATAATTTTAAACAACTTTTAGACTTTCAAATTTTTATAAATTATTTTTTAGTTTTAATTGTTTTTCTAACTTTTTATTTTTTTAATATTATAATCTATTTGTATGAATTTATTTTTTAATTGTATAAATCTTTTTTTTTTTGTTAGTAAATTTTTATCAAGTAAATATTTTATAATTTTCACATATTTTTTATGTATAAAATTTTATTTTATTTTTATAAATTTACATAATTGAATAAAATTTAATTTTCTATTTTATAATTTGAAATTTTATTCCTTAATTTTATTGTAAATTTATAAAATTTTTATAATTACAAATTTTAAGGAATTATTTTTTAATTTTCATAATTTAGGTTGTTATTTATTTTTAATATCATGACTTAATTGTATTAATATAATTATTTATTATATTTATTAATTTTTTTTCCTCCTTAAATTTTTTGTATGGAATATTTGTTCATTTTTGTATATTATTTTACTTTTACAAGGGCGAAACCAGTGTTACAATAAAATGAGGGTAAAACCATACATTTAATGTGGACAACTTAACCGGTTGAAGGAAATCAAGGGTAAAAATGTCATTTCACACCAAAAATTACTGTGCATTACTATACTCTTCTATAGCAACAGAAATGGAAAAGTGAAGGGAAAAAAAAAAATTTACTGTGCAATACTGTAAAAAAAAAAAAAAAAAACAATGAAAAGTGGGTATTCTTTTAGTATAAGAGTATAAAATGGCCGTCACCATGTGTATTTTTTTTTTTCAATAAAAATGCCAAGCAAACACGGTAATGTTATTACTTTATGACATCTTTGGTCTTGATCATCTGCTTTTTTTTTTTTTTTTTTTTTTCAAATATTTGTTATGCGCAGTCAAACGGCCTACAAATTCCAGACGAAGAAGAAGAAGAAGAAGAAGAAGAAAAAAAAAAAAAAAAAAAAAAAAAACGTTCCAAAGTGCCTCTAGCACTAATCCGGCCATTTGTAAACGTAATCATGTTTTCAAGCGTAGTGTGACGACTTTACATAGAGGACATAATCCCATTTCAGCAAACCTCCATGTATTTTGGTGTTGATTATTTTCAGTTTCTTTCATTTATTTTATGTTTAAGCTGAATTTTCTTTTACAGTAGATTATCACATCCAAAAACATTGACGTCATTAATGCATAATAATTTCAATTGATACTTATAACATGTAGTTAAAGTTTCGAAAAATAATATGTTGTTACATGAAAAATTATACAACGTTACATAAAAATCAACTAGTAATTACATAAATCAAAAATAACCTCCAGCATTTTATCTCTTCAAAAATTGAGATATTTTAAAAGCTTATTATACTTGATTAATAGATAAAATTATCTATATTTTCTAATTATTTTTATATTAAATTAACATTAAATAATTAAAAAAATACATTTAGTTAAGAATAATATAAGAGATACTAATTCTAATTTCAATTTTTCAGTCCTAATCTACTTGAAATATGAGTTAGTATTTTTTATCTGTAAGTGCTTAAAAAATTACAAACCAATCAAAATTAAAAGATTGTATTTTTTTTTCATCTCACCAAACGGAGTGTAAGATTTGCCAGATTTACCTAAGCTTAAAGAGCTACAAACCTTTTTAACAAAACAAAAAAAAACAAAAAAAAAGTTGCAAACCATAATGTTAGTAAGAGAATAATAAATAAATAAATAACAGAAAAAGAAAAAAATTAGAGACGCCTCTCCACGTAAATCACTTCATCCAACGTCCTCCTGACCCGACCCAATTAGATTCTAGCCCAGCCATGGTGCATGGTGGCCTGGTGGGCTGAATAGACCGTAACGTGTAATCCATAAATACAAGAAAAGTTATTGTACATTAACAATTCATTTTTCTTTTCTTTTTCTTTTCTTTTTTGTTTGTTTTAAGAGGAAAATACGTGAACGATATAAATTCAGATATCATTATATTAATATGACAAAAACAATTAATATTAAACGAATATGATGGAAAATTAAATTAAAGTTAATTAAAATTTATGTCATACTGATCAAGAGTGAATTGTTCGTGTTATGTTGACAAATAGATGAAAAAAAGGTGGCTATTTAGGTCATTTTGATTTTTTTAAAATAATATCATTTTCTTCCGTTCAACAAATTCTACTAATGTTTTTAATTTTCACCTCAAAATTCAACCATTTCCTAAATCACCCAAGTAGCAATTTGTAAAAATGAGGAGGAAAGAAAGAAACTAGCACAATAAATTTCTATAGGAAAAAAATATATATGTTGGGTGTATTACTCAGCAAGAATATATTGAATAAGGAAAAACAATTAAAATAATCATTATTATTACATAAAATAATAGGATTAGACTCTAAAGTGTAAGAAATTAAGGTCTAATTCTTCTTCCAGAAGCCTGCGTTGTGGAGGAAACTTGGGCAAGAAATGGGCAATGTCCATCATGTTTAGACTCTTCATTGTTGCATTCTTTGAACTCTTCTTCACTTTCCATTTTCATTGCTTTTAGATGATTTCCTAAAGGCAGGACATGAACATTGCAATCGTTCTTCTTCACAAGGCATAGAAGTGCCTTCTTTCTAGCTGTCCAACTCCCTGTTCTCAAATTGAAATCATAGAAAGTGAGGAACCTCTGTCCATAGGTAGCTACAAACTCCAATGTCGCCAAAATAAACTCGAACTCGTCGTTCGACATGTAGTAGGGGAAGCTGATTCTTGTCCATCCTGGTTTTACTCCGAGATAACCCTATTCATAATGGAAAAAATCTAATTAAGTCTTTTACAAAACCATTTTCAGACCATATGAAATTAATGTTTATTGAATTTTCAGCTGTAAAATTTTCAAAATAGTCACAGGAACAAAAAAACTGATGTAAGTTGAACTATTTGTTTTTTGCGCAATGGACTCCAAACTTTTAATTTTGACAAATTGCACCTTAGATTTGAAAGTCAACAGCAAATAGCAATTGAGATCCAAATGATGGATGCTGACCAATGATGGTTTAGGACACAAGAATCGTAAGTGCCAAATGCCTAGCTGAACCCTTAAAACGATGTCAAGTGAGATATTTCGTATCCCAAACCATCAATTTGTTAGCATTTTTAGCTACTAGACTTTAGCTGTTAATAATTTTCAAATTCATGGTGCAACTTCTCGAAAGTGAAAGTTTGAGATACATAAAACAAAAACGAACAGTTTAGGCAGCATATAGATTATTCTAAAAAAAATTAAAAAAGAAAGGAAATTCGTAAACTGATTTTTATTAACTATGATATTTGTTTATGGTTTTTCTTCCACACTTCATGAAGGACCATTCTACAATTTAATACATTTTTATATAAAATAAATGTCATGTCATTTTTTTTTGTTGGAAATCTGTAATGTAGATTTGAGAGTATCAATAGATCACTAACCTTTTTAATGACAGATCTGTAGGCATGTGAATCACCCTCACCAACCTTAAGCAGGCTGTGACCATACGGTCCGGCGCAAGCGCACCCGCCGCGAGCCTGGATGCCGAAGAGATCATTGAGCAAGGCAGCAACAAAAGGTCCATGAAGAGGCTTATCTCTACTGTTGCCGGTCTCTCTCCATATGTATAGCCCATCGTCTCCTTCACTACCCTTCTCTCCTCTATAGTTGTCACAACAATTTGTGAAGACATCCGAATTCGATGTGGAATAAACTATAAACGACAAAATGGCTTGTCGTTTTGCACTTGTGTTTCCTAATACTTGTATGTTCTTATTTGGGAGAAGCCTTTTTAGTGCCTTTTGGATGTAGAGATTTTCTTGTCTCTCTATCACCTCATAGCCAACATATTCTTTGACCCAAAAGGCCAATGCAGCTCTTATTGTCTGGATTATTTGAGGAGTGCCAGCATTTTCCCTTTCTTCAATTTCCTCATAATACAATGTGTCCTACATTATTCATGACATGAGTCCAATTTATATGAGTATTTTACATTCGACTCTATTATAACAATGAAGAGTTTGAATCCCCAATCCTTCAATTCAAAAACATTATAACCGATGAAATGATATAATATTGACTTAAATTAAGACGTATAAATGTAATTTTCCCAACAGTAAATTCAAGAATTTTTATAATCTTATAGCAAAATGGTGCACAAAACTAATATTTTTCTTTTTTTTGTTACAAAATTTAAAACAAAAAATTCAAATTTTATAATTACATTAGAGTCATCTGTGTAATTATCTTTAGATTATATCTAACGATCATCATAAAGTTGATTTCGATCATATTGTTTTCGTGTCTAAATTCAATTGTGGTCGAAGAAGAAGAAGTCTAGCTTACTTGGGGCGTGGACCTAGTAGAAACCATGGTGCCAAAGATCTGTAGCTAAATTAATGTATATACACCTATCACTTTTTGTCTTTTCTACCAATGCATTTATTGGTAGAACTTCAAACCTAAATGTATCATCTAGAAATGTCAAGAAAGGCTCTTCTCTACCTTACTTAAGATTTCAGGTCATTCAATTATCAAAGAATACAGAATAATTAAAAATTAAAAATTAAAAATAAAAGAAAAAGATTTCAGATCATTTAAACCATCACAATTAATAACTGGAACTGTTTATTGTTCGAACTACTTTACTCTTCAAATACGATTGATACTGTCCATCTGTATTATGATAAACCGTTTTAAATCTAAAAAATTTAACTTAAAACAATTCCATGTTCATATTTTTATTTTTTTGAAATCTGTTACACTTATTATATCTTTCCTAAACTCCTCTTTATTTTAGATTATCGTTTAAAGTGGATCGCTTACACGAATAATGAGGACAAAGCATGGATCACTTTTTCAACAGGAGAGTTCTTGTTTTTTTTTTTTTTTTTTTTTTGGTTTTTTTAAGGTGTAAATTGTACCTTTTCACTGAAGCCATTTACATAAGCAACGGTTCCACCTCCACAGGTTGATGGGGCAGAAGAACTCAATTGATAGAGGGCCTTGCTCATCAAAAGTATGCCTGGGGTTCCTGGTCCCCCAAGAAACTTGTGTGGGCTGAGAAAAATCGCATCATAGCCGTCCATTTCCCCCGATCTCATGTCAATCTCCACGTAGGGCCCACTGAAAAAACGTACAACCAAAATCCAATCTATAGTTTAGAAATAAAAAAATATAAAATATAAAATATAAAAAACGATTATAATATATGTTCAAACTATTTACCGACACATAATTTATATAAAAAACGCATTTCGTTTTTCATTTACTCTGAGTCTTGTAGCACTAGAATATATCTTAAGCTTAATTAAGAAAAATATTTTGGGATATCGGTGGTGTTTTATAACTAGTAGAACACGCTCATGTTGTTAAATTTACTCTATGTTAAATGTATGATGTTCAATACTAATGATATCTTTTAGTAATGTTCGAAAACATACCTTGCTGCAAAGTCGAAGCAGGCGAAACCTCCGTATTGGTGGAGAAGTTGAGCAATTGCCCTAGTGTCAGAGTAGATCCCAGTCACATTACTACAAGTAGAGAAGGAACCCAAAATAGGCCTTTGAGCGTACTTGTAACACTCTAGGTTTAGCCTCAAAGCTTCCATATCTAATAACCCATTCTCATCTAGACCAATCTCAACTACTTCGGCCAAGCTTTGCCTCCAAGAAAGAAGGTTAGAATGGTGCTCAAATTGCCCAACAAAAACGATCCATTTCTCTTCATTGCTTAGGGTTTTCATCACCCTCTCTCTCAAGATCGATGGCACCGTGATGCCCATCACCTCTTGCAGCCTCTTGATGGCGGAAGTCGTGCCCGAGCCGCAGAACAAGAGGGCATCGTCCGGTCCACCTCCTAAGCATTTCTTGATATAGTCATATGCTTCGTGCACCATTTATGTAGTCCGGTGCCCCACGTGACTGTCGCACGTGTGTGTGTTTCCTACATTTGTTCACATAAGAAAAAAATAACGTTCTCTTGGAGAAAATTCTATGGTCATGTAAAATATTGTTGTTGAAAGCATATCAATAGGAAAAACATGATAATTTAACAGATCCGACTACAAATCTTTCAAAACGAAAGATTCAAGGACATATTAAGAGTTGAAATGATGTAACTGGCAGGAATTGTTTGCTGTTATACCAATTGGATAAAAGTTTGTAAGAGTTTGGGTCAAACTCTACAAGTTTGAGTGATTAATTGGTAATTAGTCAAAGCAACTTTTGACTAAGACAAAGTAATATGACTTGTTCAACTTGCACCAACCATGCTATAGAGTAATGCTTGTTTTTGCTCTAGGCGTAGTCATCCAAAATTGACCAAAGACACAATATAAATCAGGTGATTATATTTATAATTTACGAAAATTTTACGCTTATTTTATTCTATTATAAATTGTGTAGTTCGATTCTCCTATTTTAGTTTTAAATTAAAAAAGAAAAAAAAATGTAAGTAAAACTGATCGAATCGACCAATCATTTTGTTCAAGAATTTTTAATACTTAACTTTTTTTTCTGTGACTAAATTTTTAAATCTAGAGGATATGATATTACAGTATAAAAGAACAATTAATAAGATAGGAAATCTGGAACAAAAGATCAAACATACCGTAGAAGGGAAGAACATTATGGATTATGAAGTTCTCAACATAGAGAAGCGACCGGCCTGAGGCAGTGTGATCGGCATAGGTGAGTATTCTTTTCCCAAATAGAGAATCATACTCCACTTGGCCTCCAATGATCTGAGAGCGCAGCCAAGACAATCTCACCGCCGGAGACTCACTTTTCGGAACGTCGAATTCCAGTGATTGGAACGAATCCGACCGGTCGCAAAGACCGTAGGAGGATTGAGAGGCACTTTTTGCTGTTTTTGAGGATGTTTTGTTACTACTAGGACTACTAATATGAGCTCTACTCTGATGTCTCTTAATTGTTTGCTCCAACTCCAATTCCATGTTTTGTTTCTAATTATTGGAGTTGAAAATAAGAGGAAAAAAAATGGAAGAAGAAGAAGAAGAAGGATATGAGAACCGGAAAGAAACAATGAAAAATATTGGGGTATTTATTATAGTGAGCGCCTTATGTCAGCTGCTAACGTTGTAAAAATATATATATTACCAAAAAAATAAAAGTGTATATATATATATATATATATGTCGGCCTTGTCTAGTGCTGTGGACTAGTCTTGTAATGCTAAGGCTTTCTTGCTGTCCACAAGAATTGTATGCAAATTCTAGAACCCGTCCATTCCTTACACGTATATATATTTTGGACATGTTTGCTATACAAGGTTAAGGATGACATGACTGAATTGAATTTTAATCCTCTATTTGGTGTAATATTTTTCCAGGAGAAGAGGATTAGAAATGCTCATCTATACACTAGAGCTGTAATTATGGGCCGGGCTAAGTAGGCTAGCCCGTTATCCTCAATTTTTATCCGAGGGCGGGCCCGGCCCAGCCCATCAAATGTCAATGCAATCACTAGGGTCGGGCAAGGCCTAAGTATTGAGCTTGGTGGGCCCGGCCTGACTAGACCATTTAGCCCATCCGATCAGGCCACCTAAAGCCTGGCCCGCCAACCCACCTAATATATTTTAACAACATATTACAAATTTACAATGATGTGTTTGTAAATTTTGTACTGTAAATCATTTCACATATATAGTAATTCTTTCTTAACTTGTAATTTATATTTTTTCCTGACAAATATAGTAATATATATTAATATCTTATAACAATGATTGGAAATTTCATATAATATAAATACATATTGTATAATATTGACCTATCAATTTCATTTGAAAAGAAAGAACTGCTTAAAAAAAAAAAAGAAAAAGAAAAAACTGTTGCAACTTGCAATGCAACGGTAAGTGTAACAAAAGGGGGGGGGGGGGGGGGACGTTGCCATACTTCCAACTGTAACAAAGAGAAAAAATAAATAAAATGAGTGATGTTGTGCCATACTTGCATCTTTAGAGTCCGTTTACCCAGCCCAAATTTAAGCCCGCCGGGCTTTAGGTTTAGGTCAGGCTTATAATTTCAAAATTCAGGTGGGCCCAACTCAGCCCGTTAATTAATCCAGCCGACTCGGTCCGATTTTCCCTTTCCACTTGTAAAGGCCGAGCTGGCCCACCCGAACTTACAAGACTACTATACACTGATGTCAAACTTAAGATAGTATTAGCTAAAACTCAATCATATCCTTTCCTCTATATTCCAATCTAATCTCTTAAAGTTATCATATCTAATGTAGTTTTATCTTGTATATCAAACAGCCTCTTGAAAGAGTTTTCAATAGTTATGGTTTCTTTTTTTAACCATCCGTTACAAGCCAGGTTATAGAATAAGTACATGTATGTATTCATCACATTTGGTAGACGTGACATTTTATAAGACTTCCAATGGTAAGCCAAACATGTTAACCTACAACATTCGTTAAAAGGATTTCTTTTTTCTAAGTGGACAATGAATATACCTACATATAGGTGTGTGCAGTGTGTCTACACGTGCTCACACAAATATAATACATATGCTATAATCAATATACATACATATATATATATATATATCTATAATCTATTATTAACATTTCAGACTACCATATGCAGTCACCACATGTATTTTTTTTTTTTTTCAATAAAAATACCAAGCAAACACGGTAATGGTGTTACTTTATGACGTCTTTGGTCCTGATCATATTTGTTTTTTTTTTTTTTTCAAATATTTGTTATGCGAAGTCAAGTGGCCCACAAATTCCAGATGAAGAAGGGAAAAAAAATGAAGTGAAAAAAAAAAAAAAAAAAAAAAAAAAAAAAAAAAAAACACGTTCCAAAGTGCCTCTAGTACTAATCCAGCCATTTGTAAATGAAATCATGTTTTCAAGCATAATGTGGCGGCTTTACATAGAGGACATAATCCCGTTTCGGCAAAGCTCTATATATTTTGATGTTGTTTACTTTCAGTTTCTTTCATTTATTTTATGTTTAAGTTGAATTTTCTTTTATTGTAGATTATCAAACATAAAAATATTGACATAGCTAATGCATAATAATTTCAATTGATACTTGTAATATGTAGTGAAAGTTTCTAAAAATAATATGTTATTACATGAAAAATTATATATCGTTACATAAAAATCAATTAGTAATTACATAAATCAAAAATACCCTCCACCATTTTATCTCTTCAAAAGTTGAGATATTTTAAAAGCTTATTATACTTGATTAATAGATAAAGTTATCTATATTTTCTAATTATTTTTAAATTAAATTAACATTAAATAATTAAAAAAAACGCATTTAGTTAAGAATAATATAAGGGATACTAATTATAATTTTAACTTTTCAGTGCCAACCTACACGACATATGAATTGGTATTTTTTTTGTTGGTAAGTACTTAAAAAATTACATACCAACTAAAATTAAAAGATTGTTTTTTTTTTTTTTTAATCCACTTACGAAAGTGTAAGATTCGCCAGATTTGCCTAAGTTTAAGGAGCCACAAGCCTTCTTAACAAAAGAAAAAAAAAAGTTGCAAACCATGATGATAGTAAGAGAATAATAAATAAATAAATAACAGCAAAAAGAAAAAAAAAAAAATTAGAGATGCCTCTCCACGTAAATCACTTAATTCAACATCCTCCTGACCCGACCCGATTAGAAGCTAGCCCAGCCGTGATGCATGGTGGACTTAAAGGACCGTAACGTGTAATCCATATTTAACAAGAAAAGTTATGGTAAATAACAATTCATTTTTCTTTTCTTTTCTTTTCTTTTCTTTTTTCAGGGAAAGCACCTGAACGATACAAATTTAGAGATCCTTAAATCAACATAACACAAAAAATTAATATTAGATCAATATGACATAAAATTAAACTAAAATTTGTGTCATATTGATTAAAAGTGAAATATTTATGTTATGTTGATAAATATATTAAAAAACCATGGTTATTTAGGTAATTTTAATTTTTTTTTAAATCATATCATTTTCTTCCGTCCAACAAATTCAACTAATGTTTTTAATTTTCAGCTCAAAATTCAACCATTTCCTGAATCACCCAAGTAGCAATTTGTAAAAAAGAGGAGGAAAGAAAGAAACTAGCACAATAAATTTCTATAGGAAAAAATATATATTCGGTGTATTACTAAGCAAGAATATAAGGAATAAGGAAAAACAATTAAAATAATCATTATTATTACATAAAATAATAGGATTAGACTCTAAAGTGTAAGAAATTAAGGTCTAATTCTTCTTCCAGAAGCCTACGTTGTGGAGGAAACTTGGGCAAGAAATGGGCAATGTCCAAGGCAGTCTCTAAATACAATGCAAACTTCTTGACCACCATTCCATCACGTTTTGACTCTTCATTGTTGCATTCTTTGAACTCTTCTTCGCTTTCCATTTTCATTGCTTTTAGATTATTCGCTAAAGGCAGGACATGAACATTGCAATCGTTCTTCTTCACAAGGCATAGAAGTGCCTTCTTTCTAGCTGTCCAACTCCCCGTTCTCAAATTGAAATCATAGAAAGTGAGGAACCTCTGTCCATAGGTAGCTACAAACTCCAATGCCGCCAAAATGAACTCGAACTCGTCGTTCGACATGTAGTAGGGGAAGCTGATTCTTGTCCATCCTGGTTTTACTCCGAGATAGCCCTATTCATAATGGAAAAAATCTAATTAAGTCTTTTACAAAACCATTTTCAGACCATATGAAATTAATGTTTATTGAATTTTCAGCTGTAAAATTTTCAAAATAGTCACAGGAACAAAAAAACTGATGTAAGTTGAACTATTTGTTTTTTGCGCAATGGACTCCAAACTTTTAATTTTGACAAATTGCACCTTAGATTTGAAAGTCAACAGCAAATAGCAATTGAGATCCAAATGATGGATGCTGACCAATGATGGTTTAGGACACAAGAATCGTAAGTGCCAAATGCCTAGCTGAACCCTTAGAACGATGTCAAGTGAGATATTTTGTATCCCAAACCATCAATTTGTTAGCATTTTTAGTTACTAGACTTTAGCTGTTAATAATTTTCAAATTCATGGTGCAACTTCTCGAAAGTGAAAGTTTGAGATACATTAAGCAAAAACGAACAGTTTAGACTGCATATAGATTATTCCAAAAAAATAAAAAAGAAAGGAAATTCGTAAACAGATTTTTATTAACTATGATATTTGTTTATGGTTTTTCTTCCATACTTCATGAAGGACCATTCTACAATTTAATACATTTTTATATAAAATAAATGTCACGTCATTTTTTTTTTGTTGGAAATCTATAATGTAGAGTTGAGAGTATCTATAGATCACTAACCTTTTTAATGACAGATCTGTAGGCATGTGAATCACCCTCACCAACCTTAAGCAGGCTGTGACCATACGGTCCGGCGCAAGCACACCCGCCGCGAGCCTGGATGCCGAAGAGGTCATTGAGCAAGGCTGCAACAAAAGGTCCATGAAGAGGCTTATCTCTGCTATTGCCGGTCTCTCTCCACATGTATAGCCCTTCGTCTCCTTCACTACC
This sequence comes from Ficus microcarpa, assembly GCA_025413485.1. Classification (NCBI taxonomy): domain Eukaryota; kingdom Viridiplantae; phylum Streptophyta; class Magnoliopsida; order Rosales; family Moraceae; genus Ficus; species Ficus microcarpa. The sequence goes on along the minus strand of CM046383.1, from coordinate 25,166,024 downwards.
CTTCTCTCCTCTATAGTTGTCACAACAATTTGTGAAGACATCCGAATTCGATGTGGAATAAACTATAAACGACAAAATGGCTTGTCGTTTTGCACTTGTGTTTCCTAATACTTGTATGTTCTTATTTGGGAGAAGCCTTTTTAGTGCCTTTTGGATGTAGAGATTTTCTTGTCTCTCTATCACCTCATAGCCAACATATTCTTTGACCCAAAAGGCCAACGCAGCTCTTATTGTCTGGATTATTTGGGGAGTGCCAGCATTTTCCCTTTCTTCAATGTCCTCATAATACAATGTGTCCTACATTATTAATGACACGAGTTACTCAAAAAGGAAAAAAAAATGAAGGAAAGAATAGAATTAGTAGATGAGTGTGTTCCTATAATTACAACTAATGAAATGTGATTGCAGATATAATTTAACGGTAATTTTATATTTGACTCCATCATAAAAGTGAAGAGTTTGAATCTCTAATCTTTCAGTTCAAAAACTTTATAACCAATGAAATACTATAATATTGACTTAAATTAAGATGCATGAATGTAATTTTCCCAACAGTAAATTCAAGAATTTTTATAATCTTATAGCAAAATGGTGCACAAAGCTGAATATTTTTCTTTTTTTGTTACAAAATTTAAAACAAAAAATGCAAATTTTATAATTACATTAAAATCATGTATCTAATTATCTTTAGATTATATCTGCGATCATCGTATAAAGTTGATTTCTATCGTATTGTTTTCGTGTCTAAATTCTATTGTGCTCGAAGAAGAAGAAGTCTATCTCACTTGGGGCGTGGACCTAGTAGGATTCATGGTGCCAAAGATCTGTAGCTAATTAATGTATATACAACTATCACTTTTTGTCTTTTCTACCAATGCATTTATTGGTACAACTTCAAACCAAAACGTATCATCTAGAAATATCAAGAAAGGTTCTTCTCTACCTTGCTTAAGATTTCAGGTCATTCAATTATCAAAGAAAACAAAATAATAAAGAAATAAAAAATAAAAGAAAAAGTTTTGTTTTTGTTTTTGTTTTTGTTTTTTTGAAGGTGAAAATTGTACCTTTTCACTGAAGCCATTTACATAGGCAACGGTTCCACCTCCACAGGTTGATGGGGCAGAAGAACTTAATTGATAGAGGGCCTTGCTCATCAAAAGTATGCCCGGGGTTCCTGGTCCCCCAAGAAACTTGTGCGGGCTGAGAAAAATCGCATCATAACCGTCCATTCCCCCTGATCTCATGTCAATCTCCACGTAGGGCCCACTGAAAAAACGTACAACCAAAATCCAATCTATAGTTTAGAAATAAAAAATAAACAATAAAAAATAAAAAATCCTAAATAATTGATAACAATGGCATGACATTTTCATGCCAGCAAATCCATGCCACTTCTAATTTTCAATTATGATTGGAGATTTCTCTATAATTGAACATAACTTATGAGAGATTCTAATTAACTCCAAAATATTACAAGAAGCGGTCGGTGCAGCATTAGAAACCATCAAGATATTTCTCAACACTAAGACAAATCTCCCTATGTGGCCCACTATATCTTTTGCAAAGCTCGTGTAAAATGCTAACTTTTTTTTTTTTTAAAATCTTATGTGCCAGATTTAACAATTATTAGGGTATGGCTAAGGAATTTGAACATAACATTTTTTTATTCAAATTATTATTATTATTATTATTATTATTAATTTATCTGAGATAATCCTTTACCAACACATAACTTATATAAAAGATGCACTTCATTTTTTATTTACTCTGAGTCTTGTAGCACTATAATATATCTTAAGGTTAGTTAAGAAAAATATTTTGGGATATCGGTGGTGTTTTATAACTAATAGAACATGCTCATGTTGTTAAATTTATTCTGTATTAAATATGTGATGTTTAATACTAATGATATCTTTTAGTAATGTTCGAAAACATACCTTGCTGCAAAGTCGAAGCAGGCGAAACCTCTGTATTGGTGGAGAAGTTGAGCAATTGCCCTAGTGTCAGAGTAGATCCGAGTCACATTACTACAAGCGGAGAAGGAACCCAAAATAGGCCTTTGAGCGTACTTGTAACACTCTAGGTTTAGCCTCAAAGCCTCCATATCTAATAGCCCATTCTCATCTAGACCAATCTCAACTACTTCGGCCAAGCTTTGCCTCCAAGAAAGAAGGTTCGAATGGTGCTCAAATGGCCCAACAAACACGATCCATTTCTCTTCATTGCTTAGGGTTTTCATCACCCTCTCTCTCAACATCGATGGCACCGCGATGCCCATCACCTTTTGCAGCCTCTTGATGGCGGAAGTCGTGCCCGAGCCGCAGAACAAGAGGGCATCGTCCGGTCCACCTCCTAAGCATTTCTTGATATAGTCAGATGCTTCGTGCACCATTTTTGTCATCCGGTGCCCCACGTGACTGTCGCACGTGTGTGTGTTTCCTACATTTGTTCACATAAGAAAAAAATAACGTTCTCTTGGAGAAAATTCTATGGTCCTGTAAAATATTGTTATTGAAAGCATATAAATAGGAAAAACATGATAATTTAATAGATCCGACGAAAAATTTTTCAAAACGAAAGATTCAAAGACATATTAAGAGTTGAAATGATGTAATTGGCCGGAATTGTTTGCTGTTACAACAATTGGATAAAAGTTTGTAAGAGTTTGGGTCAAACTCTACAAGTTTGAGTAATTAATTGGTAATTAGTCAAGCAACTTTTGACCAAGAAAAAGTAATATGATATTAAAATGAAATTAATTGTTCAACTTGCACCGGCCATCCTATATAGTAATACTTGTTTTCGCTCTAGACTTAGTCATCCCAAATCCACCAAAGACACAATATAAATCAGGTGATTATATTTATAATTTATGAAAATTTTACGCTTATTTTATTCTATTATAAATTGTGTAGTTCGAATCTCCTGTTTTAGATTTAAATTAAAAAGAAAAAATATATATAAGTAAAATTGATCGAATCAACCAATTAATTTGTTCAAAAATTTTTAATATTTAACCTTTTTTATGTGATTAAATCTTTAAATCTAGAGGATATGATATTACAAAGGGACAGTCAATAAGACATGAAATCTAAAACCACAGATCAAACATACCGTAGAAGGGAAGAACATTATGGATTATGAAGTTCTCAACATAGAGAAGCGACCGGCCTGAGGCAGTGTGATCGGCATAGGTGAGTATTCTTTTCCCAAATGGTGAATCATACTCCACTTCCAATGATCTGAGAGCGCAGCCAAGACAATCTCACCGCCTGAGACTCACTTTTCGGAACGTCGAATTCCAGTGATTGGGACAAATCCGACCGGTCGCAAAGACCGTAGGAGGATTGAGAGGCACTTTTTGTTGTTTTTGAGGATGTTTTGTTACTACTAGGACGACTAATATGAGCTCTACTCTGATGTCTCTTAATTTTTTGCTCCAACTCCAATTCCATGTTTCGTTTCTAGCTATTGGAGTTGAAAATAAGAGGAAAAAAAATGGAAGAAGAAGAAGAAGAAGGATATGAGATACGGAAAGAAACAATGAAAAATATTGGGGTATTTATTATAGTGAGCGCCTTGCTAACCTTGTATAAATATATATATTACCAAAAAAATAAAAGTGTATATATATATATATATGTCGGCCTTGTCTAGTGCTGTGGACTAGTCTTGTAATGCTAAGGCTTTCTTGCTGTCCACAAGAATTGTATGCAAATTCTAGAACCTGTCCATCCCTTACACGTATATATATTTTGGACATGTTTGCTATACAAGGTTAAGGATGACATTACTGAATTGAATTTTAATCCTCGGTTTGGTGTTATATTTTAGAATTAGGGGATTTGATTATCCCCACAGGACAAGACGATTAGAAATGCTCATCTATACACTAGAACTGTTAGTATGGGCTGGGCTAAGCAGGCTAGCCCGTTACCCTCATTTTTGATCCGAGGGCGGGCCCGGCCCAGCCCATCAAATGTCAATGCAATCACTAGGGTCGGGCAAGGCCTAAGTATTGAGCTTGGTGGGCCCAGCCTGACTAGACCATTTAGCCAATCCGATCGGGCCACCTAAAGCCTGACCCGCCAACCCACCTAATATTTTTTAACAACATATTACAAATTTACAACGATGTATTTGTAAATTTTGTACTGTAAATCATTTCACATATATAGTAATTCTTTTTTAACTTGTAATTTATATTTTTTCCTGACAAATATAGTAATATATATTTATATCTTATAACAATGATTGGAAATTTCATATAATATAAATAAATATTATATAATATTGACCTCTCAATTTCATTTGAAAAGAAAGAACTGCTTTAAAAAATTAAAAAAAAAAAGGCAAAAACTGTTGCAACTTGCAATGCAACGGTAAGTGTACAAAAGGGGGGGGGGGGGAGACGTTGCCATACTTCCAACTGTAACAAAGAGAAAAAATAAATAAAATGAGTGATGTTGTGCCATACTTGCATCTTTAGAGTCCGTTTACCCGGCGCAAATTTAAGCCCGCCGGGCTTTAGGGTTGGGTCAAGCTTATAATTTCAAAATTCAGGTGTGCCCAACTCAGCCCGTCAATTAATCCAGCCGGCTTGGTCCAATTTTCCCTTTCCACCTGTAAAGGCCAAGCTGGGCCACCCGAACTTACAAGACTACTATACACTGATGTCAAACTTAAGATAGTATTAGCTAAAACTCAATCATATCCTTTCCTCTATATTTCAATCTAATCTCTTAAAGTTATCATATCTAATGTAGTTTTATCTTGTATATCAAACAGCCTCTTGAAAGAGTTTTCAATAGTTATGGTTTTTTTTTTTTTTTAACCATCCGTTACAAGCTAGGTTATAGAATAAGTACATGTATGTATTCATCACATTTGGTAGACGTGACATTTTATAAGACTTCTAATGGTAAGCCAAACATGTTAACCTACAACATTCGTTAAAAGGAATTCTTTTTTCTAAGTGGACAATGAATATATCTACATATAGGTGTGTGTGTATACACGTGCTCACACAAATATAATACATATGCTATAATCAATATACATATATATATATATCTATAATCTATTATTAACATTTCAGACTACCATATGCAGTCACCACATGTATATTTTTTTTTTTCAATAAAAATACCAAGCAAACACGGTAATGTTGTTACTTTATGACGTCTTTGGTCCTGATCATATATATATATATATATATATATATATATTCAAATATTTGTTATGCGAAGTCAAGTGGCCCACAAATTCCAGATGAAGAAGGGAAAAAAATGAAGTGAAAAAAAAAAAAAAAAAAAAAAAACACGTTCCAAAGTGCCTCTAGTACTAATCCAGCCATTTGTAAATGAAATCATGTTTTCAAGCATAGAGTGGCGGCTTTACAGAGAGGACATAATCCCGTTTCGGCAAATCTCTATATATTTTGATGTTGTTTACTTTCAGTTTCTTTCATTTATTTTATGTTTAAGTTGAATTTTCTTTTATTGTAGATTATCACACATAAAAATATTGACATAGCTAATGTATAATAATTTCAATTGATACTTGTAATATGTAGTTAAAGTTTCTAAAAATAATACGTTATTACATGAAAAATTATATACCGTTACATAAAAATCAATTAGTAATTACATAAATCAAAAATACCCTCCACCATTTTATCTCTTCAAAAGTTGAGATATTTTAAAAGCTTATTATACTTGATTAATAGATAAAATTATCTATATTTTCTAATTATTTTTAAATTAAATTAACATTAAATAATTAAAAAAAATGCATTTAGTTAAGAATAATATAAGGAATACTAATTATAATTTTAACTTTTCAGTGCCAACCTACACGACATATGAATTGGTATTTTTTTGTTGGTAAGTACTTAAAAAATTACATACCAACTAAAATTAAAAGATTGTTTTTTTTTTTTTTTATCCACTTACCAAAGTGTAAGATTCGCCAGATTTGCCTAAGTTTAAGGAGCTACAAGCCTTCTTAACAAAATAAAAAAAAAAGTTGCAAACCATGATGATAGTAAGAGAATAATAAATAAATAAATAACAGCAAAAAGAAAAAAAAATAAAATAAAATTAGAGATGCCTCTCCACGTAAATCACTTAATTCAACATCCTCCTGACCCGACCCGATTAGAAGCTAGCCCAGCCGTGATGCATGGTGGACTTAAAGGACCGTAACGTGTAATCCATATTTAACAAGAAAAGTTATGGTAAATAACAATTCATTTTTCTTTTCTTTTCTTTTCTTTTCTTTTTTCATTGGTTTAAGGGGAAAGCACCTGAACGATATAAATTTAGAGACCTTACATCAAAATAACACAAAAAATTAATATTAGATCAATATGACATAAAATTAAACTAAAATTTGTGTCATTATGTCATATTGGTTAAAAGTGAAATATTTATGTTATGTTGATAAATATATTAAAAAAACATGGTTATTTAGGTAATTTTAATTTTTTTTAAATCATATCATTTTCTTCTGTCCAACAAATTCAACTAATGTTTTTAATTTTCAGCTCAAAATTCAACCATTTCCTGAATCACCCAAGTAGCAATTTGTAAAAAAGAGGAGGGAAGAAAGAAACTAGCACAATAAATTTCTATAGGAAAAAATATATATTCGGTGTATTACTCAGCAAGAATATAATGAATAAGGAAAAACAATTAAAATAATCATTATTATTACATAAAATAATAGGATTAGACTCTAAAGTGTAAGAAATTAAGGTCTAATTCTTCTTCCAGAAGCCTACGTTGTGGAGGAAACTTGGGCAAGAAATGGGCAATGTCCAAGGCAGTCTCTAAATACAATGCAAACTTCTTGACCACTATTCCATCACGTTTTGACTCTTCATTGTTGCATTCTTTGAACTCTTCTTCACTTTCCATTTTCATTGCTTTTAGATTATTCGCTAAAGGCAGGACATGAACATTGCAATCGTTCTTCTTCACAAGGCATAGAAGTGCCTTCTTTCTAGCTGTCCAACTCCCTGTTCTCAAATTGAAATCATAGAAAGTGAGGAACCTCTGTCCATAGGTAGCTACGAACTCCAATGCCGTCAAAATGAACTCGAACTCATCGTTCGACATGTAGTAGGGGAAGCTGATTCTTGTCCATCCGGGTTTTACGCCGAGATAGCCCTGTTCATAATAGAAAAAATCTAATTAAGTCTTTTACAAAACCATTTTCAGACCATATGAAATTAATGTTTATTGAATTTTCAGCTGTAAAATTTTCGAAATAGTCACAGGAACAAAAAAACTGATGCAAGCTGAACTATTTGTTTTTTACGCAATGGACCCCAAACTTTTAATTTTGACAAATTGCACCTTAAATTTGAAAGTCAACAGCAAATAGCAATTGAGATCCGACAAATGATGGATGTTGACCAATGACAGTTTAGAACAAAAGAATCGTAAGTGCCAAATGCCTAGCTGAACCCTTAAAACGATGTCAAGTGAGATATTTCGTATCCCGAACCATCAATTTGTTAGCATTTTTAGTTACTAGACTTTAGCTGTTAATAATTTTCAAATTCATGGTGCAACTTCTCGAAAGTGAAAGTTTGAGATTCATTAAGCAAAAACGAACAGTTTAGGCTGCATATAGATTATTCTAAAAAAAAATTAAAAAAATTAAAAAAGAAAGGAAATTCGTAAACTGATTTTTATTAACTACGATATTTGTTTATGGTTTTTCTTCCATACTTCATGAAGGACCATTCTACAATTTAATACATTTTTATATAAAATAAATGTCACGTCATTTTTTTTTTTTTGGTTGGAAATCTGTAATGTAGATTTGAGAGTATCTATAGATCACTAACCTTTTTAATGACAGATCTGTAGGCATGTGAATCACCCTCTCCAACCTTAAGCAGGCTATGACCATACGGTCCGGCGCAAGCACACCCGCCGCGAGCCTGGATGCCGAAGAGGTCATTGAGCAAGGCTGCAACAAAAGGTCCATGAAGAGGCTTATCTCTACTATTGCCGGTCTCTCTCCACATGTATAGCCCTTCGTCTCCTTCACTACCCTTCTCTCCTCTATAGTTGTCACAACAATTTGTGAAGACATCCGAATTCGATGTGGAATAAATTATAAACGACAAAATGGCTTGTCGTTTTGCACTTGTGTTTCCTAATACTTGTATGTTCTTATTTGGGAGAAGCCTTTTTAGTGCCTTTTGGATGTAGAGATTTTCTTGTCTCTCTATCACCTCATAGCCAACATATTCTTTGACCCAAAAGGCCAATGCAGCTCTTATTGTCTGGATTATTTGAGGAGTGCCAGCGTTTTCCCTTTCTTCAATGTCCTCGTAATACAATGTGTCCTACATTATTAATGACACGAGTTACTCAAAAAGAGAAAAAAAGAAAAAAAATGAAAAGAAAAAAAAAAGAAAAAAAAGAGAAGGACGGAATAGAATTAGTAGATGAGTGTGTCCTTATAATTACAATTGATGAATTGTGCTTGTAGATGTAATTTAACGGTAATTTTATATTCGACTCCATCATAAAGGTAAAGAGTTTGAATCTCCAATCTTTCAGTTCAAAAACATTATAACCGATGAAATACTATAATATTGACTTAAATTAAGACGCATGAATGTAATTTTCCCAACAATAAATTCAAGAATTTTTATAATTTTATAGCAAAATGGTGCACAAAGTTGAATATTTTTCTTTTTCTGTTACAAAATTTAAAACAAAAAAATTCAAATTTTATAATTATGTTAGAATCATGTGTATAATTATCTTTAGATTATATCTGCGATCGTCATAAAGTTGATTTCTATCGTATTGTTTTCGTGTCTAAATTCTATTGTGGTCGGAGAGGAAGAAGTCTATCTCACTTGGGGCGTGGACCTAGTAGGAATCATGGTGCCAAAGATCTGTAGCTAAATTAATGTATATACACCTATCACTTTTTGTCTCTTCTACTAATGCATTTATTGGTACAACTTCAAACCAAAACGTGTCATCTAGAAATATCAAGAAAGGTTCTTCTCTACCTTACTTAAGATTTCAGGTCATTCAATTATCAAAGAATACAGAATACTTAAAAATTAAAAATAAAAGAAAATGATTTCAGATCATTTTCACCATCTCAATTAATAATTGGAGCTGTTTATTGTTCGAACTACTTTACTCTTCAAATACGATTGATACCGTCCACCTGTGTTATGATAAGCCGTTTTAAATTTAAAAAATTTAACTTAAAACAATTCCATGTTCATATTTTTTATTTTTTCGAAATCTGTATCACACTTATTATATATTTTCTAAACTGGATCACTTTTTCAACATGAGAGTTCTTTTTTTTTTTTTTTTTTTGGTTTTTTTAAGGTGTAAATTGTACCTTTTCACTGAAGCCATTTACATAAGCAACGGTTCCACCTCCACAGGTTGATGGGGCAGAAGAACTCAATTGATAGAGGGCCTTGCTCATCAAAAGTATGCCTGGGGTTCCTGGTCCCCCAAGAAACTTGTGTGGGCTGAGAAAAATCGCATCATAGCCGTCCATTTCCCCTGATCTCATGTCAATCTCCACGTAGGGCCCACTGAAAAAACGTACAACCAAAATCCAATCTATAGTTTAGGGGAAAAAAAAAAAAAAAAAAAACCCCTAAGTAATTGATAACAACGACATGACATTTTCATGCAGCAAATCCATGCCACTTCTAATTTTCTATGATTGGAGATTTCTTTATAATTTGAACATAACTAATGAGCGATTCTAATTAACTCCAAAATATTACAAGAAGCCGTCGGTGCAGCATTAGAAACCATCAAGATGTTTCTCAACATTGAGACAAATCTCCCTATGTGGCCCACTATATCTTTTGCAAAGCTCGTGTAAAATGCTAACTTTTTTTTTTTTTTTTAAATCTTATGTGCCAGATTTAACAATTATTAGTGTATGGTTAAGGAATTTGAACATAACAATTTTTTATTCAAATTATTATTATTATTATTATTATTATTATTATTATTAATTTATCTGAGATAATCCTTTACCAACACATAACTTATATAAAAGATGTATTTCATTTTTCATTTACTCTGAGTCTTGTAGCACTATAATATATCTTAAGCTTAATTAAGAAAAATATTTTGGGATATCGGTGGCGTTTTATAACTAATAGAACACGCTCATGTTGTTAAATTTATTCTGTATTAAATGTGTGATGTTTAATACTAATGATATCTTTTAGTAATGTTCGAAAACATACCTTGCTGCAAAGTCGAAGCAGGCGAAACCTCCGTATTGGTGGAGAAGTTGAGCAATTGCCCTAGTGTCGGAGCAGATCCCAGTCACATTACTACAAGCAGAGAAGGAACCCAAAATAGGCCTTTGAGCATGCTTGTAACGCTCTAGGTTTAGCCTCAAAGCTTCCATATCTAATAACCCATTCTCATCTAAACCAATCTCAACTACTTCAGCCAAGCTTCGCCTCCAAGAAAGAAGGTTCGAATGGTGCTCAAATGGCCCAACAAAAACGATCCATTTCTCTTCATTGCTTAGGATTTTCATCACCCTCTCTCTCAAGATCGATGGCACCACGATGCCCATCACCTCTTGCAGCCTCTTGATGGCGGAAGTCGTGCCCGAGCCGCAGAACAAGAGGGCATCATCCGGTCCACCTCCTAAGCATTTCTTGATATAGTCGGATGCTTCGTGCACCATTTTTGTCGTCCGGTGCCCCACGTGACTGTCGCACGTGTGTGTGTTTCCTACATTTGTTCACATAAGAAAAAAGTGACATTCTCTTGGAGAAAATTCTATGGTCCTGTAAAATATTGTTATTGAAAGCATATCAATAGGAAAAACATGATAATTTAATAGATCCGGCGAAAAATTTTTCAAAACGAAAGATTCAAAGACATATTAAGAGTTGAAATGATGTAATTGGCAGGAATTGTTTGCTGTTATAACAATTGGATAAAAGTTTGTAAGAGTTTGGGTCAAACTCTACAAGTTTGAGTAATTAATTGGTAATTAGTCAAGCAACTTTTGACTACGAAAAAGTAATATGATATTAAAATGAAATGAATTGTTCAACTTGCACTGGCCATCCTATATAGTAATACTTGTTTTCGCTCTAGACCTAGTCATCCCAAATCCACCAAAGACACAATATAAATCAGGTGATTATCTTTATAATTTACAAAAATTTTACGCTTATTTTATACTATTCTAAATTGTGTAGTTCGAATCTTTTGTTTTAGATTTAAATTAAAAAGAAAAAAAAATATAAGTAAAACTGATCGAATCGACCAATCAATTTGTTCAAAAATTTTTAATATTTAACCTTTTTTATGTGATTAAATTTTTAAATCTAGAGGATATGATATTACACTATAAACGGACAGTCAATGAGACAGAAAATCTAAAACCACAGATGAAACATACCGTAGAAGGGAAGAACATTATGGATTATGAAGTTCTCAACATAGAGAAGCGATCGGCCTGAGGCAGTGTGATCCGCGTAGGTGAGTATTCTTTTCCCAAATAGTGAATCATACTCCACTTGGCCACCAATGATCTGAGAGCGCAGCCAAGACAATCTCACCGCCGGAGGCTCGCTTTTCGGAACGTCGAATTCCAGCGATCGGAACGAATCCGACCGGTTGCAAAGACCGTTGGAGGACTGAGAGGCACTTTTTGTCGTTTTTGAGGAAGTTTTGTTATTACTAGGACTACTAATATGAGCTCTACTCGGATGTCTCTTGATTGTTTGCTCCAACTTCAATTCCATGTTTCGTTTCTAAAAATGGTGAGTTGAAAATGAGAGAGAAAAAAAAAACTGGAAGAAGAAGAAGAAGAAGAAGAAGAATATGAGATTTGGAAAGAAACAACGAAAAATAAAGTGGTATTTAAAGCAATGGGTATCCGGAGACAGGAGGAGATTCATTCAATGGGCTAATAAATTATATTTGTAATGGTGGGCGCCTTAAATCAGCTGCGAACGTTATATAAATATATATATATATTACCAAAAAAAGTAAAGTATATAAATATATATGTCGGCCTTATCTCGTGCTGTGGACTAGTCTGGTAATGCTAAGGCTTCCTTGCCGTTGAGAATAATTGCATGCAAATTCTAGAACCTACCCATTCCTTACACACACATATATATATATATATATATATTTAGGACATGTTTGGTATAAAGGACTAAGGATGACATGACTGTATTGAATTTTAATCCTATATTTGGTGTAATATTTTAGAATTAGGGGATTTGATTATCCCCTACAAGAGAAGAGGATTAGAAATGCTCATCTATATACCGACACTATAAATATAGGTCTGAGCTAAGCGGATTAGCTCGCTACCTTCATTTTTTGTCCGAGAGTGGGCCCGGCCCGTCAAATGTTGGTGCAATCACTAGGGTCGGGTAGAGCCTAAGTATTGAGCCCAGTGGTCCCAGCCCGACTAGCCCATTTAGCCTATCCGGTCGGGCCTCTCGAAGCCTGGCCCGCCAACCCGCCTTTTTTTTTTTACCACATATGTTTGTAAATTTTGTATTATAAATCATTTCACACATATATAGTTTTTTTTTTTTCAACTTGTAATTTATATTTTTTTCTTGAAAATATAGTAATATATATTAATATTATATTATAATTATTGGAAATTTCATAAAATATAAATACATATTGTATAATATTGACCATTCAATTTCATTTGAAAAGAAAGAACTGCTTTCAAAAAAAAAAAAAAAAAAAAAGAGAAAAAGGAAAAAACTGTTCCAACTTGCAATGCAACGGTAAGCGTAACAGAGAGAGGGTAAAAAAAAAAAAAAAGAAAAAAAAGACGTTGCAAGTATTGGAACTATAACAAAGAGAAAAATAAATAAATAAAAGGAGTGATGTCGTGCAATTTTTTTATTCTTTAACGTCTGTTTGTCCCGCTCGGCTTTAGGGTCGGGTCAAATTTATAATTTCAAAGTTAAGGCGGGCCCAATCTAACCAATTAATTAATCAAGCCAACCCGATTTTCCCTTTCCGTCCGTAAAGGCCATGGCGGGCTGTCCAAATTTACAAGACTACTATACACTGACATCAAATTTAAGATAATATTAATTACAATTCTAATCTAATCCCATAATGTTATCATATCCAATATAATCTTCTCTTGTATATTAAACAGATTCTTGAAGGAGTTTTTAATAGTTATGCTTTTCTTTTAATTATCTATTACGAGCCAGGTTATAGAACAAGTATATGTATTCATCACATTTGGTAGACGTGACATTTTATGAGACCTACAATGGTAAGTCAAACATGTTGACCTACAACATTTGTTAAAAGGATTTCTTTTTTCTAAGTGGACAATTAATATACCCGACATATAGGCGTGTGTATAATGCACATGCTCACACAAATATAATACTTATGCTATAATCAATATATATATATAGATATATATATCTATTATCTATTATTAACATTTATAAGGATGAATGCATTATAAATAATACTTTCCTCTTTATTTCGGACTACCATATGGAAGTCGCCCCCTGTATTTTTTCAATAAAAATACCCAGCAAACGCGGTAATGTTATTACTTTATGACGTGTTTGGCCCGGATCATCTGCTTTTTTTTTTTTTTCAAATATTTTTTAATTTATTTTTTAGACTTTGCTTAGCAGTTATAATCATCATTGATTTCAAGACCATAGTAAACTAACTTTACAATGGTCTAGGAATGAGCAACATTTCAAACCATAGATTATGTGCTGCCAAACAAGCTACATTTTTTTAACTCTATATATCTTTGTCTCCGGTAATTTTCGTATTTAAACATTATTTGTACGACTGAAATTAAATAGTCTGACATATGTATTTACCGACAAATTATAAGATACAAAGTTTAAATCTACTAAACTTTAATTTTTTTAAAAGAGACTTATCCACATTTTGAGTAATTTTTATAATACTGCTTTACAGTTTTAGTTGTTGGGACACTGATACTGAAATATTTGTGGATGGAATATTGGAAAACTAAAGGCTTGATTAAGAAAAGAAAGGTTCAAGGAAAAACAATAGGCAGTGAATCCTATTGGGATTGGTTCAGCAGGTTAGAGGAACCTGGACAGAAGTTCTCGTATTCGAAACTTGAAAGTTTTTTATTTTTACTTTTTCTTTTTTTTTTATTTTTTTATTTTTAAGTAAAAGTCATAGACTTTATAACATAAAGAATAAAAAGTAAAGGAATTGAATTTAGGATGGGTCATCTTCGGTCTAATCCAAGTAATTTTTTCCAATGTATTTGACCAAATGTAGTTTCGAGTGCTTGGGAGGACACGACCAGAAAATTAAGGGTCCGTTTGGTGAATGAATTTGAATTGAAAAAGTATAATTTGAGTTGAAAATTTTTGTTAACTTTTCAGAAAAAGTAAAAACTTTTTCAGAAAAAAACAAAAACTTTTTCAGAGATAAAAAAGTATAGTTTGAGTTAAAATCTCAAACGGGGCCTAAGCTAAAAAAAAAATTCAATTAGGTTGTCATTTTTAGTGGATTTCAATTCAGAAATCCCAACAACTTCGACAACGACAACAACAATAACAAAATAAAAACAATAATTTTAGTTTTTTTTTTTTGAAAAAAAAATTTGGGTACTTGGGTTGTTACTAATTTTTAAGGGTTCGTTTGGTGTTTGAATTGAGTTTGAGATGAGATAAAATTTTTAAATTTGAGTTGGTTGACTTTTTAAAAATTAGTTATAAATTTAATTGATTTTTCAGAAAAAAGATTAAAATTGATATGAAAAAGTACAGTTTAGTTGAAGTTAAACATGGATGTCAAACGTGGGCTTATTTGATAGTTACTTATATATGTATTTTTTATTTAATAGTTTCTTCTACAAGGGAACATTAATGGTTGTTTTGTATCATTGAACTGCAATTGGTAGAAAAACGATACTCAGAAATTCACAATTTCAACTATAGGTACTTTTAGCTGTTAGATTCATTTTTCAACTATCTGATTTATAAGTGAAACAATTTTATATCACATATTATAAATTTTTAAGGTGGACATTTAATTATTAAACAACTAACATTTAATCCAACGAAAAATTTTTTTTCTTATTGATTATATAAAATAAGAGTTGTGGTAAAAACTCCTTAAAAAAAATTATATATATGTGTGTGTGTGCATATATATAAAGAATACGTACATAGGCGTACGCGTACATATTATGCACTCACACACACATATATATATATACTTTGTTTTTCTTTGCGAACACAAAAAATATATATATATATATGTATATACTTATGTCACAAGCAATATTTATAAACAAAAATGCTAAGCAAAACGATAATATACATACTTTCCACCCAAAAAAAAGGAAAAGAAAGAAAAAAAGAAAAAGAAAACGATTCATATACACACGTTTTTGGTCTTGATCATCTGCCCTTTATTTAAGTGAAAAAGGAAAAGAAAAAAAAAAAAAAAAAAAGCTTAAGTGACAAGCGTGCATTATTCTTTTTAATCTTTAAAAAAAAAAAAAAAAAAAAAAAAAAAAAAAGAGAGAGACAGACAGAGAAAGAGAACTTTGATCATGTGGGCTAATTTTAAAAGGGTCACTCCGTTGTAAATTATTAGAATTTATGATTCTCATTTCAAGACCATGGTATATGAATTTTAAAATGGTCCAAGATTTCAAACCACATAGATATTATGTGCTGCAAAACCAATTTGGATTTTATCTTTGTCCATCTCGTCTCCATGTCTTTCTTTAGATACTTCTTATGACTAAAAATAATACGACTTTATAATACCCAAAAATTGCTCAACAACAGTCGGACAAGCGGGGAATTTTGGGGTGAATCAGAAAAGTTTGGGTAGAGTCGAATCTAAATGTTGGCTAGGTATGGAAACAGGGAGGAGAGGCGAAAGAGAGGTTTTGAGCCTGCAAGCAGCAAGCATCAACGGCTAAAAAGCTGTTGCACGCTAGCTTGTAGTTTAGGTAGGGGTGCCCCTTTAACTTATATTTTATTATAATTCTACACTTAATTCTATCATTAGATACAGATTACAAACCTCTTCACCTCTAATTCTTTTTAAAGAAAATTAATTATTTTTGTTAATTTACATTAATGTTTTATACTTCTAGTTGTTGGGACCCGCGGTATTGAATTATTTGTGGATGGAATATTGTGAAACTATAGGCTTGCTTAAGAAAAGAAGGTTCCCACAAGAAAGAATAATAGGCAGTGGATTTATGGGTCAATCTGTGGTATAATCCAAAAAAAAAAACCAAAAAAAAAGTAATTACTTACTGCCAATGTTTTTGACCAAAATTTATTTAGTTTCCAAAGCTTTGGAGGACAGGACCGGGAAATTCAGGTAAAAATGATTCAATTGGGTAGTCACTTTCAGTGGATTTTCCATTCAGAAAACCATCTCCAACATCAACAATATAAAAATAATTATTATCAGTAATTGCGCTGTCACTTACTTTTTCTTTTTTTATTTTTTTAATTGTTTCTTCTACGCGGGAACAAAATTAATGGTTTGCTTTGTATCATTATATGTACTCGGTTGAAAAAATTGTTGAAAAAATTGAAAGTGGTATAGTCAAACAACTGTGACATTGAAAAATCATGGATTCAGACTTTTTATTTTCCACTGTTAATATTAATATAAACTATTGTTTTAATTATTAGATTTATCTTTTGACAATTTGATTTATATAACTGAAATAATTTTGTGTTAAGTATTGCTAATTTTTTAGATGGACAACTGTGGATTTGATCCTTAATTAAAATTAATTCAATGATTAAAAACAATTTTTGCCGATAATAGAAAAAGGGAGAAAGAAGTACTAACGTAGTTGGAAACATAATCTAGTAATAATATCACACCTGACTTCACTTAAAGATGTAAAGTTCAAATGTTTCCATTCCAAGTTCGGGGGAAAAAAAGAAGAAGAAGAAGAAGGAAATAGCACTACAAAAACAATAGAAGTAAATGGCAGTTTTTGAAAATATTTAAGTAAATAGTAATGAATAGTAAATTTATCATATAAATGATTTATTTATTTTTTATAAATATCTTACGTATCTAGTAAATTAGTTGTTTACCTAGAAAATTGATTATTTATTTTTAATATTTTAAAACCTTATTGTTTACTTAAAATATTTTCATAGAAATATTATTCGTTATAATTTCTATTATAAAAATAAGAGATCGTGCTGTAAAAGCGTCCTAAAAAATTACGACTTAATAAATCATGCATTGAAAAATACATGTCACACGCGGTGTTCCCTGCTGGATTATTCCTAGAAGCACTTTTCCATTTTATTGGCTTGAAAGTGGGTACTTTGTTATATTCGTAGTTTCTTCTTCGACTTGTTTGACCATGTACGTTAAAAAAGCCTATAGTTTTTGAATAAGAAGACGAGGATTAATTTAATTAATTTATGGTTAAGAATTGTCACGTGATCAAGGTGATATAAATGTGAAGTGACAAACAATGTGTACGTATACCGAGTAGATTAGACTATTTTATTTTTAATGGATTGCTAGGGTGCTCGTTCCACCCCGTTAAATATTGCTAATGGTCGAGATATATGAACAGTTCACTTCATGATAAATTCTATATCACGCAGAAAGGCATTTACCCTCTAAGATTATCTAGATATACTTCTACCTATATAATCCTCTTTGTCTTAAATTTTGTCTCAAGACAATACAAGACTTCTGTTGGTTAATCGTTCAAATTATTCAATTATCCTCTCAAGGTCACTAAAGCTTACCCTCAGGAAAATAGCAATTTATTATTTGTTTTGTTTGGCATTGTCTTCCCTTATAGGGCACAAATTCATTACCTAATATTAAAAGTATGAATCTATTATCAATAATGCTTTCGTCCTTTCTCTTAGGATATTACTTAACATTCTAGTAATAACCATATGGCAGTTTGTTTACCGTCACATGAATTTTATTTTATTTTAATATATTTTGTTTGGTTTTTTATATTGACTTTGCTTTATTTATTTATCATCGTCGTTGTCGTCGTCGTCGTCACAAATGTCAATTTTTGACTGCATGATGAAAATACGAAAATTTGTCGGTGCGATAAAGTAGTTCTCAAATTACGTCAAAAAATGAAACTTAGCAGACGAGTATAAATACTATCTAGATGAAACCACACAATTGCACTATTATCATATACAGAGGAACAAAAATTGCATAAAACAAATGGTCATAAAACAAAAATATTAACCCAGCGATATAGTTATTTAACATGACTAGTTTTATTTATTTATTATTATTATTATTTTTGGAATGTTACACTCTATTATCAAACGATAACTTTTTCCTCAACTAATAAAAAACTCTCATCAATAAGTTGAATTCACGAGCTTAAGATGCCTTAAACATAGCTCTTAAACATAGCTCTTCAATTTTCTGCTAGTTTAATTTTAATTAGTTACCAACAACCATTAGAACAGAAACCATTCAAAATCTTGGAAATTTTTGATCTGACTTAAGTTGGATTTAAGTTGTGCGTTTGGCTGATTGGAGTTAAAAAGTGTAAAAACTTGTAATGTGTTCGAAAAAAAAAATAAATGTGGATTTTGTTTTCGCTCGTCTTAAAATTCTATGTAATTTTAAAAAATCATTTTATTTGGACTTTTGCATATACAAAGTTGTGAACGTTTTAAGGTTTGATCATTTTTTTAAGTTATAATCGAAACTGGAAAATAGCGAAATTAGTTGAATTTTCAGAAAAATACAAAAACCAAGCGTAGTTTTTTTGGTTTGGATGCTTTCACCAAACATGCACTTAGTTAAACAAAACCAGAAAATTTATTTAGGGAGACTTGAATTAAGCCTAAATAATCTTGTGCAAAATTATTAGTATAATATTTTATCCTTTTGGATCATAGATTGGATTTGAGTTTTTTCATTCAAAGTGAATGTATGAATGTATAAATCCCTCACTCTGAAGCTTTTCCTAACAAGGCACTCGAAATTTTGGAGAATTTGACAACCTTAAAAATTAAAATTAGTAAAACAACCTTCTTTCATTTTTACATTGGAACTACCGACTAAAAAACTGGTTATTCTCGGTCATTCCAAAGTCAATTTACTAATTAAATTTTTTGCAATATTGTTTAACAAATTTCAAACTCTATTCATAATTTTAACATTTGTAAGGGGGAATTTCAACTTTTTACAAAATTTATGGTGAAACGAAAAAAAAAATAAAAATTCTGCTACATGTTTTACTGGCATGAGACAGATCCCAGACTTTTCAACTAATAAAAGGGCGTCACTATAACATTGATAAAACTTAGGTGTGAATATACTTATTCAAAAGGCTATATTTTCTTCCCCTTGCAAAAGAAAAAAAAAAAAAACGTGTATAATATAATCCAAAGAGCAAAACGAATGTTCCCATTAATCACAGTATATTCCATATGCATCACTATCTAATTCTTCTTCATGTGAATCAAAACACCTAATCCAGTTTTTTACCCCAAAAAAAAAAAATCCTAATCCAATTGCCAGGTATATCTATTAAACTTTAATCCAATAGCTATATTGTTAAAAAAAAAAAATTCCAAAGGGAAATTTGTGTCGTGTTCATCAATTGATAGAAAAAAAATGATTATTTAGATGATTTTCTCTATTATTTATTTATTCTTTTATGAAATGCGATTTTATATCCCTTATTTTATGTAATGTCAGTTTCCACCCTTGCATTAAATTTTAATGGGACAAATTAGAGCTCAACTTGAGTTTAAATACGTAATTATTAGAGATATCTAATACCCTAAAAAAATTAGAGAAATCTAATACTAACTTAAAAAATCAAAATATTTGTAATTATCTTTTTATGTTTGTAGGCATAACCTAATGTAGAATTCAAAAAACCCAACACCCAAATTAAAAAATTATAAATAAAAAAAAAGATAGAAAAAGATTGAGAATTATTTTTAAATGAAACTCATCAGCAACATCGTCTTTCAGAGGCGGGGCGAGAATTGGGAGATTGTGAGAAGTATAAACATGACACGATAATACGATTAGAACTAATTTTATTTGCGTGACTAGACATTACACGACCCATGTAGGAACTCCATCTACATGTATATTATAGTAATATAAAAGTCACTTGCAAATGAAAAGAATATGAAAATTCCCTAAGTTATGTCTTTTAGTAGTAACCTAATATAGGCCCATCAATTATCGAAAATAATAGTAATGATAATGAAAATAGCCACATGCTCTTGGAGAAAACAAAGGAAAATTTCCGCGAGGAAATGACGCAAGGAAGTTGCTCGTAAATCACTATTTTTTTAATGCACAAATTAGGATGAATAGTAGGTTTTAATGTTTTTTAATATTTCGTATTAAAAAAAAAAAAAAGTGTTCTTATCTACTCCTCACTTCTATGCTGGCTTCTTTCTCTCACCATTGACTTTAGGAATGTGACTCATCAGTCCGGCGAATGAAAAACTCGTGCCTATTATTTTAACTTAGAGATTTAAAAGAAATAAAAACACTCATAAATTTTAAACTTAATAATTCTTATCCAAACTTTTCTTCTTTCACCGGCTGAACTAGCTTTAACAAACCAAAAAATAATTCATCCATTTAATTTATAAAATGAAAAAATTGATTTATGCACCAAAGGTCCCAAACTAAATTTTATAAAGTTCGTTGTACTTTTGAGAGAAACATTGACTACCTTCTTTTTTTTTTTCCCTACATTACAAAAATACGTATTTGATCGAAATGTTTTCATCAACACTTCCTAATACTAATTATGTTAATTTTTTATATTAAGTAACTAGCTCAAAGAAATTTGAGTTGTTGATTTTTTTTATGACTTAATTATAAGACTCGTCACTTAGGGTTCGTTTGGTGAATGAGTTGAGTTTGAAAATTTTAAGTTTGAGTTGAAAATTTTTGTTGACTTTTCAAAAAAGACAAAAACTTTTTCAGAAAAAAATAAAAATTAAGATGAAAAAATACATTTTAGTTGAAGATGAGATTAATCATCACACAAGCCCTAAATGTATGAAACGAAGTCCCCGAAAATCCTTACCTTAAGTAGGTTTAAAAAAAACTCAGCAACCAACACCATTCTCCATGCAACAACACTCCGCTTCGACTTGCCCCACGACTCTCACGCCCCCCAAATTCACAATAGATTTGTGTAGGAATCCTTAGGTTCGAAATCAAATTAGAGAGTATCTTAATTTCTCTTTAATAAGTGTGTGTCATAAATCTCACATTATTACGTTTAGCTAATGATTTATGGTGTTTCTTAAACTTTTCTAAAATCTTTAGGCGTTGACATAAACTCTTTCTGTCAAATGAGTGTGTCTGTAATTTAGATAAAATATGGGGATGTCAACTTAATTATCTTTTTTTTTATTGCCCCTTCTGTTCCCCTCTCTCTGTTATTCTACCATATAATAAGTGATTAAAATATGACATGAACGAGGATAAAAGTGAATTTGATAATGATTTGTGATGGCAAACACATCACACTAGAAGATGTAATTTAATAGGATTGTTTTATGCTTTTACTTAATTTATCCTCCTAAAAGTCTTTTGTGATCGAACTGTTAGTGGATTTATTTGTTATATTTTCCTTATATACCAAAAAAAAAATTTTTTTGGTAGCCATTTGATAAGTCCTACGTCGACGGAAAATGGAGAAATAGAGTGAATTATAAATGCTAATGGGTTCTTTTTTAATCAATAATTACATCAAAATTATAACTTAATGGGATCAACTTACAAGTCCACCTAGTTTCTACTTGTAAAGTTCATTTATGATCGAATTATCAATAAACTTATACGTTGTTTTTTTTTTTTTTTTTTTTTTTTTTTGTACAAAGAAAAAAATCAACACTGGAAATTTTCACGTTTAGCACGTGTTGAGAAACATATATTAAATTCTTCCCTTCTGTGATTAGGGGCCACAGAAACTTTTTTATGTTCATCACCTGCCACCTCAGCATCTCTGGTCTGGATTGATTTGGCTTCCATAAATAAAATAACTCTAACTCTGTACAAAACACAACTCAACAAAAAAAATAATAAAAAAATGTCGTTTTAGATTTTAGAAATGAAAAGCTTGCATTTTGCAGCTCAAAAGTCTCATCTGATCTTTTCCTCATCCAGTTCTTCTTCCCCAATTCCCTTTCCTTGCAGAGCTGTACGAACCAAACCAACAATTTTTCTTTCTCTTTTTCTTTTGGTGGGGTTTTTTTTTTTTTTGCTTTCCTTTTCTTTTCTGGGTTTTTTTTCCTTTTTTTTTTTTTGTTGGTGGTGTTGAAGGAGGTTGAATCTTGATGATTCTTTGGGGTGCCAACTCTGTCTTCTCAATTTGCAGGGATGCAGCTGGAGTTGCCGGTTTGTATTCTTTCTTGAGCAATTTTTTTTTCTTTTTTCAATGGTTCAACTTTTGTTTTGACTTTCACTAAAAAAAAAAAAAAAAAAAATTCTTGTTTTGACACTTGATTTTGCATAGTAATGAGAACCCATAATGCCATTTTTAGATTTGGGAATGCCCATTTGGTCATTGCTGTCAGAGACCTCTGTTGATTCTTGGTCTACCTGCTTCTGTTTTTCTTTTTCTTTTCTTTTAATTGTTGTCTTGGAATTTTTCTTTTTGTTGAAAGATGAACAAGTCGGTTCTATAATTCACAGGAATTAGATTGAAGTGCCTACCATTTTGCATTGGCTGTGCAAGCAGTAATTTTTCTTGGAATTGTGTGATTGAATTTCTTGTTTAATTGTCTTTGATTTATTAGCTATTGGTAACTTGAATGATTAAATTGTGTTGATATATTTCTGGTTGCTAAAAATTAGCATCAGTTCCAGAAACTGATGTTCTTTTTGTATCCAGAACTTCCTTGTTTTGCTTTGTAATTATGCTTTTTCTTTGCAAATAAGAAGAAAGATGGTCAACTTGTTACCGAATATCAGCGAAAGAAATAGGTTAAGGCTGTTTTTCACCCCCAATTTATGAGGAATTTCAGGCAACCTTTGATTTAGTATTTTGACATGAGGGGGAAAAAAAAAATTTTTTTTTGACTTACTTTATAGTATGACAAGATAAGTACGGAAATTCCTTTCAAACGCGGGTTTGGTTCAAAATGAAAGAAATGGACCCAGTATGCGGATAAAGCTACCATTCAACAATTAAAAGCAAGTGTGTTTTTGAAATGTGTTTAGTGAAATTCTTGATGCCTTTTTTTTTTTTTTTTTAACATCTTTTTATGCTGTTTTTCGTTTAAATGCTTGAAAAGTCGGTCTCCATAGTATGCCCACATTGTCTGACTCTGTGAATAAGATTCGGAAGGATCGGACGTTAAGATGCAGGGTTAATATGTCGAGTAAAACGCTTTTTCTCAGATTATAACACAGCCTTTAGGTTTAAAAAGGGTAAAAAGGACACCTACATATTGCTTTATTATAGTGTACGTGCATTGTCCATTTTTGTCGGAAACTCTGTCTTAGTATTCATGTTTCTATGAAACTTTTAACTCAAGTCATTCGCCACAATGGTATTACTCGTCTTTGTCTCAGGGAACATCTTTGCTTTTGGGCTGTTTGTGTCACCTGTGTAAGTTTTCATCCCTTGTAAGCTTAAATTTGTTTTGTAGGACTTCATAACACTAGAAAACAAGAGAACAATGAAGGAATTGAATTCCATCTCCTCACTGGTTTTTGTATCCTTTTCTTTCACCTTTCAGACCTACATTTAGGAGAATTGTCAGAAACCGTTCAACGGAGCAATTCTCAGGGTTACCATACATTTATGCCCTATTGAATTGCTTGATCACTCTCTGGTATGGAACTCCTCTAATATCTCTGGACAATGTAATGGTTATGACGGTCAACTCAATTGGTGCGATTTTCCAATTGGTCTACATTATCCTCTTCATAGTTTATACCGAGAATTCAACAAAGGTTGAACATGACCTCTTCGCATCATTTTAAGGTTTCTAAAAGCCTTTTGATGTTTTTTGTTTAATGTTTCCATTTAAATATCGATTGCAGGTGAGGATGCTTGGATTTCTGCTGGCAGTTTTAGCCTTATTTGCAATAGTTGCTGGTGTGAGCTTGCAAATAATTGATCCTTGGATACGGCGCAACGTTGTTGGATTGTTGAGTTGCGGTGCTCTCATATCGATGTTTGCATCTCCATTGTTTATAATTGTGAGTTTGCTTAAGATAGTTTTAGTTCATTTCTGATAATTAACGAGAATTCCCAATTCTTAAAATGTTAATTTATTTGTTTATAACTAAACATGTTTCCGTTTCCACAGAATTTGGTGATCCAGACAAAGAGCGTTGAATATATGCCATTTTATCTCTCCCTTTCCACATTTCTAATGAGCACCTCTTTCTTTCTTTATGGAATCTTTAATTTTGATCCCTTCGTCTATGTAAGTTTTATGAACATTTAGTATCTATCATTTAATAGTCCTTGAATCCAAGTTCAGATTTTCTCACTATTAGATCTATTAACTTTCTTTATGTGTGCATTAACTTTCTTAATGTGTGCATATGATCTTCGTTTAATTTTCAGGTTCCTAATGGGATAGGAACCATTTTGGGGATTGTACAATTGGCAGTGTACTTTTACTATAAGAATTCAGCTGCAGAAGACTCGATAGAACCATTGATAGTTTCATATGAATAAGTACATTTTCCTACGAGGTAAAGTCATATACGCGTTTTCAAGTGAACATTTCTGTTCCTTGGATAAATTGTATTCAGGACAATTCTTCATTGTTGCCCTGGTTATATCAAGTTATATTCGGTTATTTCAGTCATTTTTTTCTAGCCAGATTCATAGTCTGTAATTTGAACAAGTGATAAAGCTCCTATTCTTCCTAGCAATTATCCCATTCTATACATAGTACATGCCAACTTTTCATTCTTTTTTAATGTGTAAAATAAACTATTGATGTTGTTTTGCTCATGTTATCGTGTATGACTCACTCATGACGTGAAAAGCGTGTCCCGAAAGTGCACGTTCTTGAACTTTTACTTCCTTCGTTTCTCATCTTATTCTTCCCTCCCCGAGAAAACTTAGATACCGTTGAAGCAGTTCTGATATGGCTTTATCTGCTTGCAACAGAATTGAAACGGTTCAAGACGGATCACAAGTTATAGAGCCTAATTATCGCCTCACACAGAGTTAGTACGCGGATTGATATTGAGAGTGGCGTGTTTGTATGTGCATTCAATATTTCTACACCAATATGTTTGTAGGGAATGCGGAAAAGTACTAAACAAGTGAGTTGAGTTAGATAACAGTTCAACGAACAAATCAACAGTATGCTGAGTATCTTCCTAGCCATTGGACTGTACTTATTTGTTATGTTCACACTTTCTCTATAAAACTAGATATGATTTAAGCTTGTGTAGTTTTGGGGGTCCTCCTATGATCTGACCTTATACTGATAATGCATGTTTCTAGTCATTAGATCTTGGCAAAATCACACCGAAATTAATAAGTCTGTAGAAAAGACAGTTTCTAATACAGATATAACGGCTGAAAAAAGAGAGCACTACATGTAATGTATTTTTTCATTCACGATATAGAAATCTAAATCTTCCATATTTTTTGGCATGTGAAAGGTGGTGGTGTTCTTCAGTCAGGAAAAAGGGTGAGGCTCTTCCTCTATGTTTTTTTGTCAATTTATTTGTAACCTATATGTTTCAAGTGGAGAATTGAAGGAAAATAGATTAAACGGAAACAAAATTAAGGATACTGTATCAGGGCATGAAAAAAGAGGTTTCTCAAAAATTTTTGGGTGAGCATTTTTGTATGGGGTTTTTGGTACTTTTGTCTCCTGAATTTTTATCGATCTATTGAACGGGGATGTCATTATTTCTTTTTTGAATTCAAGCGGGGAAGATTAAAATTCTACACCTATAAAACAAGTTGTTAGGTATATTGCAAATATGACTCCTGAGTTTTTAGTAAATTAGCAAGTTAGTTCAAGAACTTCTAATTTTTAACAAATTAAAATGTAATTTGATAAAATGTTACAAAGTATCTCAAGTCGGTGAAGGATGTTGAAATTAATTTAGAAGGAAATATTTAATGCACGTGACACGACATGCTCTATTATCATCCGAAATTTTATTTGTCTTAAAGCAAGCTCATGTGACACGTTCTAGTCAATTAACAATACTGTAACAATATGATTTGTAAGTTTTCACAATAAAAATTAATAGTACATAACACAACTATTCTCATTAATAAGTAAGATGGATTAAAATCCAACTAAAACTACTATTATATATGTTGGTTGTCATAGACAACTTCTTTTAATAATAGCAAAACGATTATCTGTCAAAAAAAAATAAAAAAAAAGGAAGTCTTTTTGTGACGAAATGCCAACATCCTTTAGGTGGGTGGGTAGGTAAGGAGCTCATTTTCCTCGCTAAATACTTGAGTTCAAGTCATTCCCACTACATTGGTCGGGATATATGGACAATTTACTTTGTGAGAAATCCATATATTATACGAAAAGGCACACATACTCTTGGATTATCTGGATATGCGAACATCTACTCCTATTACCCTCTTTACAATGAAAAAAAAAAAAAAATTTATAGTGCGCACTCAATAATCATGCAACAAAAAACATACCATCCTTGAAACGTTACAACTAATGTAATGTGCACATTCACATTGGGGATTTTTAATGCAGAATAAAATTTGGACCACATTCCACGTCTAAACCCCCGACAAACATTTTTTTTTTCACACAAACGATCCAAGAAAAAAAGAGAGGGGGGGGGGGGGGAGGATTTGAAAAAGAAAGTAAGAAAGAAAGAAACCGTCCTCAATCACAGCAAATCTCTCAGGGTTTTCCTTACTGTACTTTTTTCCTGCAGCAAATAAAACATCATTATAATTAGTGTAATTATACGAGTTAGTCGCATTTTCATTGACAAATACAATCTCACCAATAATCTTTATCGATAAGAAATGATACGATCTTAAAGTCATGGCACTAGTTAAACAATTTCAGATAAGTTAAATAAAAAGGGAGAAAGGGTAGAAATAACATCTTATCCTTGAAAAGAAAAAAAAAAAAAAAAAAAAAAAAAAAGGCTTCTGGTATGAAAAAAAATGAGGGTACTATTTGAATATTGTGCAAAACGCATGGTACGTTGACAAAATAAAAATGAAGACCAGGATACCAAACTTTTTCACGTATTGGATTTACTAGGAAATGTACTAATTTTTTAGTCAGCAAACGTAAGATTTACCTATTAATTTTAGTCAATAAACTAAAATTAATCTGTGATTTATGAAAAACAGACTTTTTTTTTTTCAACCAAAAAAATTCAGCCACAGTTTTGGGTCCACGCCAAAAGTGGTCATTTTCTCGTATCACCATAAAACTAAAAATGAAAAAATAAAGTAATATAAACACCCCACATGAAAAGTAACAATAATTTTTTGCTTCAAAACTTTTAAGGTCTCTCACCATTTAATTTCATTAAACAAGTGAGGAGAAATTAACACTAAATTTACTTGATTTCAGTAACAGTTGAGTCCAGGAAGTGTTAATTAGCTCTGTGTAATTGTGTTAATATCATATATTGTCATCGTGTAAATTGTCACGGAGCAAGTTCCAATTAGGTTAGGGTTCGTTTTGTGAATAAGTTAAATTTGAAAATTTTAAGTTTGAGTTGAAAATTTTTAAGTTTAAGTTGAAAATTTTTGTTAATTTTTTAGAAAAGACAAAAATTAAGATAAAAAAGTACATTTTAGTTTGAGATGGAATAAATCACCAAACAAAGCCTTAATCTTCCATAATACAAAAGCCACGTCATTTGTGGCAGTGACGAAGCTACTCCTTGTTGAGTGGGGCCACTCAATTTTTGAAATTTGATTTTTGACCTTTAAAATTTTCATAATTCTAATTATATCCTCATTTAATAAGAAAAATTATATTTGTACCCCACAACATAAGTAAAATACGTCATTGTAGTCATATTTTACAAGAAAAATTCAAGTTTTGTCCACATTTAATAATTGAAATGTATAAGTATGTTTCTATCGAATCAAATAATTTTCAAATACTACTCCCGTTGTTAAAATTTTCTGACTCTGTCACTGGTTCGAAGTAAGAAAAGATTACGAACGTACCTTGGTTGTAGTAATCTGGCATGAATTTTCTTTGCGATCAACATCACAAAGGAGTTGTCCATTCTCATCATAAAGAATGAGTCCACTAAACCTAGGAAGCTCACACTTCTCCCCCATGAGTATCGGCCTCTGCCACACCGGCGACTCCAAGTCACGATCACGATGAAACTCCGACGACCTCATCTCCTTCTGCATAAGTAGCGGCAATGGCGTCTCTCTCCATGAGCTCCCTACACCACTACTCATCATCATGCTCTCCTCCGGCCGCCACCTGCTCGCTCCGCTCCACCGTAACGAGCTCATCAACGCCTTTTTTATCGCCGCCCACCCGCACTGAGGCTCCATTGGCGGCGGCCAATCCTCCTCGCCGTCCGTGCTTATCATGAGTTGCTCCTTCTGTGGCGGCGATGTGGTTTTCCGCGACTTTAGGCGTCTTAGAAGCGCCGCAGTCGTTGCGACGCAGATGCCGAGGACGCCGGAGGCCGAGAAGAGGAGGAGGAGTAAAGCTTGTTTGGTTGAGAGTCGCCATTTGTCTTCTAAATTCCATACAGCTTCCATGTTTATTTCGGCTTTTTTAATGTCTTTCTTGTTAAGAGGGAAAAAATGAGAAGTTATTTGATGAATGATATAAATATATAAATTTTTGGGGGGCAGATGGGAATTATTGAGAGTTGATATTCACGTGAGGCCCACCGCCTAGATGGGCTCGTGCCCATTTATGCCTGTTGGCCGTTGGGAAAATTCCGACCGATCTAAAGAAAATTTATGGCTTCTCACGAGGTCTCCATGCTTGCCATTAAGCACCAATTCTTTGTTCTTAAAATGGAAGGGGTTATTGCTTCGACGGAAAAGGAAATAAAATATAAGTGGTGGACATTTGTCGACTTCTAATATCTATAAGCTTTAAAAGCCTTGAAGTGGGTTTGAGCCAAATTGGCAAGGTTTCGTGACTGCTGATATAGCTTAGTGGTAATTTTACACTTAATTACATCATTCGAAAAAGATTTACAAAGCTTTCTGGTCAAAAACAGCTTTTAAAAGTGTTTAAATGATATTTTAGAAGAGTCTCTCCAACAGAGATTCCAGTTGAAGCCAAGAAGGACCTGTTTGACATAATTTCCTAGAAGCTACTTTTGATTTTCGGAATCCGAAAATTGCTTATAAAAGTGTTTGGATAATTTATTAGAAGAGCGGATGATTTGTCAGAACAACTTTGGCTCTTCAAAAGAGCTTGGACTGAAAACCACAAATATATGACTTCTAAAAAGCTTTACTGGATAGACTTTGAAACTTATATTAGAGTTTTAGTAAGGAATTGGAAACTTCAATTCAGTATTTTTATTATTTAGTAAATTTTAAAATCACTTTGACTTTTTAAATTCTTTCAAAAATAGTATTTCAAACACTTTACTTTTGTTTGGCTCTCATGTTTGAACCTAAATATTTTATTGCAGTTTTTATCTTTTTCTGAAAAATCAACAAAAATTATAATTAGTTTTTAAAAAATCAACATAACTCCAACCTAAAAATT
Source organism: Ficus microcarpa (assembly GCA_025413485.1). Classification (NCBI taxonomy): domain Eukaryota; kingdom Viridiplantae; phylum Streptophyta; class Magnoliopsida; order Rosales; family Moraceae; genus Ficus; species Ficus microcarpa. Next base: position 25,136,281 of record CM046383.1, on the reverse strand, counting down.
ACATTCCTAACCAACACACCAAACGCATCGTAACTTAAAAGTAATGACTTTGGTTTTTTTTTTTTCTACCAACTAAAAAACAGAAGAACAAAAATAAAATAAAATAAAGGTTCTGCCGAATGGCGCTTGGTGATCTTATATCTTTTCGTGAAGGGGGGGAAAAATCTGAAAACGTCAGCCAGTTTTTCCGCTGGAAGTTTTGCTGTCGTTTTGTCATTAACGACATGTATTCTTAAAAACGACATGCACTCTTTTCGTTTCAAGTGTGTGGTTGCTTCCGAATAAAACGACAAGTATTTGTGCTCTGCAGTTTCACCACTAAAATGCATATTATGGCACACTTCTTTCCCATAATAAAGCTTGCTAATGTTTTGATAACGACATGTCGTTGGTGTAAAAGTTTGTTGTCGCTTAACTTACAAAACAAACAAACAACATGCTCTTGGGCATTAAGAAGTTGGCTGTCGTCTATTTTCCGAGAGAGAGAGAGAGAGGAACACATACACATGGAAGAGGCTCTTTGGTGTGCACTTAAAATCACAATATCAGAATGACAAACCGAAGACTGAGGTAAAGGCGACTATCGGCAATTTCATTTAAAAATTTGGTTATCAAAAGACAATTTCATGTAACAATTTTCCATCTTGCTAGTGAAGCGCCAAAGAATTGACTGTAAAACTTGCAGGTATAGGTGGATTTATGCCTCGTAAACTAAATCACCACCGGACTGCGACAATTGGAGGAGACGCACTTTCTTTTCTATACAGAATGGTGTTTCCAATGATATAGCTTATTTTGCAGTTCCACATGAAAGTTATAAAAAAATGGATAGATTCTTTGAGGCTACGGAAAATAGAGTAAATATACACTCACTGTCTGATGTACATCAATAGAGCTTGCATGTTCCGGTTCCAACACAAGCAGCACATTCATCGGCATCTCCAGCAACATGGCTTAGGCAGTATTTAATCCTGTCGTTAACAACATCCTGCAAGACCAGAGACTGATTTTCAGAATCAAATCACCATCCTTTCTCATAACGAATGCTGACATTTAGGTGTAACCCGTTCTCAAGTAATTAGACAGGGATCTACTTTGTGTTTCCAACTAATACTTTTACTACTCATCACCTAAGAGGAAAAGAAATCGCCGCTTACACGATCATTACGGATATAATCGTATTGTGTATGCAGAATCTACTATGAAATCTATTGAAAAATGGCTTGAATTTTAAGTTATGGCAGGATGCTGAGATGCCATTGTTGGATCGGTACAACCATCCAAGCAGATGGGCAGGAAATAATTAACTGGCGGAGATGCAAAGCATTTAGAAGTAGAAACAGAAAATGAAAATGCTTCTTTGATTATTACTGGTGGTATGTGCTTATAAATAAACACAATATAATTCAAGAGAAATTCGTTGTCATGAAAACAAGATTGTCATCAGTGAAGATCTCTGCCTCAAGCCATTAAACCCGTGGGCATAGGCCCAAATTGGATTGTTCTCATTTTTCATTACATCAATCGAGTGTTCCTGTGATTGAGAGTCATCAAATTGCCAATTTTTCAGGTGTATTTCGAATGTTTTCTGACAAGTTTCTTGGATTTCACATAATCCACAGTGAAAGGAAAAGGAAAGAAAAGAAATACACACCACGAGGAGCTCATGAAGGCCAAGAGGTGCAGTTACCATATATGACACGCCGGGGTGCTCCTTTGCAGCTTCTGCTGTTAGTGAAGGAATATCCTGTAAACATAACAAAATCCAACAGATTTAATCAAACTTCATCAGTCCAAAATGGATGCAAACAAAGAGCTATAATAAATGTGTGCGTTAAAATTCAATCATCAAGTTACAAAGAAAGAAAAATGTATTGAGCTACCTGGCGCCAATGCCTTCCAGGAAATAGGAAAAATGGACTCACAATAACCCGATTCGCCCCTTGTTGAACGCATCTCCCAAAAGAATATCTAATGGATGGTTCTGCCAGCTCCTATTTGTAAACGTATAGGAATCTAATGAGAAGTTGGCAGACACAAACAAGACTAACAAAATTTTCAATCAAGTAAGAAACTACCATATGAGCAGGCTCCACTATTTCGTACCCAGTTTTCTCTCTAAACATGTTCACAAACTCATCTGAAATTTAAACACGGGCAAACTTTTTAAAGCCCTTATTTCGAACCAAAAACAAAAACAAAAACCACAAGTAGCTTCCAACAGTACAATCAGTCAAATCTAGTTGCACCGTACAACACTTTTTCAGACATTGGATGATGGTCAAAAAAGACCCAGACAGTTGATATGTCAAACGCAGCTCAGATTTCAGTGGCTTAGATAGAATTTTCCATCATCCAACACCTGATAAACAACCCGCACGGTAGGACCAAAAAAAGGCTCGCTGTACCATAGTTTTGTCACAAAATTTGAATGTCATAGAGCTTACTTAGCATGAGATTTGATTCCTTGCGACGGGAACCATGATCAACGATGATAATGGCGTCTTTCTCCCCAACCCCATCTGGGATTTGTTTAAATCCGCCATTGCTACTTTTCAAACACAATCTTCTGCTCAAATTTCTACTTCGGAAGCAGACTCCTGGCGATTTTGGGAAATTGAGGGGAGCCCAGCTAGACGACTTCGTTCGAGTTTCAGCGAATGAAGAGCTTCATTTGCATCAACAAAGAAGCCATACAATCATTCATAGCCCAACCAAAGACAAAACAAAAGGAGAAAACAGTTACAACTTTGGCGACTATGGAGAATTTTGTACCTTTTGACCGTAGATTGAGGAGGGAAGTGTATGGATCCAATCGACATGTTTGAGCAGGTTTTCACTCATATGACTTGAGAAGACAATGAACAGAAAGGGGAACAAATAAAGTCCAGAAAGATAACGAGAACCGAAAAGCCATAATTTTCCCCAAAAAAAAATTAAAAAAAAACTCGGAAACCCAAAAAGACAATATTATTGATTCAGCTCAAAGCAAGCAGGAACAAGTAAGGTAAAAAAATAGTTGGAAGAAGGGACTTACAGGGTAATATTCAAAGAGAGGCAGCCACGGCCATTCTCAAAAAAGAGAGAACGAGAGGCATTTGTTAGTTTGCCATGTTTGATGTTCTAACTCAACTGTGAAACTGTGATATGTGGTATAAATTCATAAATTTTCTTTATTATTATAATAGATTCTTTTTATTAATACTAGTTTGGGCACATGCAACGCACGTGTTGAATGGTGATGAAAGTTTTAATAACATTTAATATAAAGAAATATTTTTTAAAGATTATAAAAAAAATACAAATTATTAAACAAAGTTGAAGAGTTAAACTTTATGATACAATTATAAAATACATAATAATAACAAAATCAACATTCTAATAAATAAGATAATAACACACAACTCATTTGTTTTTATTTTTGTTTTTTTTTTTCAATACATATAGAGTTGTATTTTGTTATCTCAAAAAAGGTTTTAATCCCATTGTTGATTATACAAAAAATAAAACATTGCAATAAGAAAAAAATGATTGGAAAAAGAAAACTAAAAACGTTTCGAAAATATGATAATGAAGTAGAAGGTAAATAAAAAAAGAGTCAATATGAATATTTTACACATATTTTTATTTATATATAGAGTCACATACACACATGCATCCACAAACAAAGTTTAAAAAAAGCAAAACAATTTATTTTTATAAATATTTTTAGCTGTAGAATAATATGCTAGCCGCAACATTTATACCTACTTATTCAAATTTTTGCAGTAAAAATAAGTATAGATAAAATGCTAATATATTTCTAAGCTTAAGTTCTCACATGACAAGTTGTAATAGGCGTTATCCTAAGCAATATTGGATATATGCCTATTTCCTACATAATGAGCTCCTACAACTACAGTAGGACGGATGATCATTCCAAAAGTAGATAAAAGTAGGAAATTTCTAAATAAGAAAACTTGATCCAAACACAAATTTAACATGAATATGCCCGAAAATAATAACAAAAGGACATAAAAGCAAAAATGAACTTCCAAAATGAAAAAATTTTATTAACTTTGTTTTGAAACCTGAAAACATCATTAGTACAGAATAAAAAAGAACTCTTTTTCCTGCTGTTTAAACAAAACTTTCTAAAGCACAAGAAAAAAAAAGCACCTAAACGATGCGTTTTTTACTATCAAAATGAACCGGTGGATTTTTATCCACTCTTTTATATATGTGAGAAAAATAATAAATTAAAAAATAATAAATGTGTATTTACAATAGGATAAAACTGTAATTTGAATTAAATGGTTTTTTTTTTAAGTTTAAGTTTCAGAATTGTTAGTAAGAGCACAACATGTAAAAGGTAAAAAACAAATATTAGCTACAATTAATGTGAGGAAGGACAAAAAATTAAAAATAAAAAGAGCACCTAAACCGTGCATTGTTGTGAGGAAGGACAGCTAAAAAAAAAAAAAAACCTACGAGGAAAGAAGGGAAAAAAAAAAAAAAAAAGAGGACCTAAACGTTGTTGTGAGGAAGGAAGGAGAAAAAAAAGAAAAAAACCTAAACGGTGCATTTTTTAACCACCAAAATGAACAGTAAATCCCTCACGCTTTTATATATTTAGGATACGCACGAATAAAAGTGACATATCATCTGCATTTTAAAATTTGTTGTCGTTGAAGTAGAAAACGACATATTCTTGTGAAATAGCAGACTTCGAGATGTAAATTGGTAAATGTGATTATATTATCGGACCTCACGTTTTACTTTGTTATCTCTTCAATTTTTAAGTGTTCTATAATTGTTTAGAGACTCCGATTTGTTTTCACACAACCAATTTTCTCGAAATAGGGCATCTCAATGATCAAAACATCAAAAACAAAGACAAAACAAATAAAATAAAATATGAAAAAAAAAAAATTTGAAGAAATATTACTACACTTTTTTTGGGCTGTTTTGATAAATGCCACCAAATGATACCTTGAATTAATTTTTACCACAAAAAAAAAAAAGCTTTTACAGTAAATATTACTGATCACATCATAATTATTTATTTAAAACACCAATATAACAAAACCATTAAAAAATCATATTTAAAAAAATAAGTAAAAAATCTAAGGGGGTGTTTGGTATGTTAGTTTGAGTTGAAATATTTTAATTTAGTTTGAGTTAAAATAAATTTAGTTTAAAAGTTGAGTGTTTAGTAAAAAGTTTGAAATAAAAAGTTTAATTTGAGTTGGTTGTTTGATAAAAAAATTTGAGCTAAAAAGTTGAAGAAAAACAAGGGCTTTGTTTGGATGTTAAAAAATTGAGTTAACCAATTTTTTTGATTTTCGTGTTCGGTAACTTATCTTAACTCTAACTAAATGGTACTTTTTCACTTCAATTTTTTCCCTTTATTGAAGATACAACAAAATTTATATCCAATATAAATTTGTTGGAACTATTCAAACTTTAAAAAAATTTTAAACTCAGTTCAGAGTCAACACAATTTAACATTCTATTATAAGTTCCATCAAACGAAAACGAAATAATTAATATACGCCGAATTAACATCACCAACTGAATTTTTTTGCAAAATATGGTGTGTTTTTTGTGATACAAAAAAGGTCAATCTCTCTCTCTCTCTCTCTCTCTCCCTGTCAAATAAAAAACCCATCTCCAAACCCCCTTTCCATTTCCGTAGGAGGTATTGGCAAAAACAAGAGGCTATCTATCTAGTTCTGTCTGTTTTCCAAGAAAAAAAAAAAAAAAAAAAAAGCTTACAGAGTCAACACAATAATGGAAGAGAGAGAGAGAGGGGAGAAAAAAAAAAAAGGCTTGAATTGAAACATACAACTGGAGAAAGAAATGATCTTCTAATTCCTTTCAATGGTGTGACATTGATCAACATTGAGGGAGACATTTGGAAACGTACACAACCAAATACTCTTTCCATTTCCGTTGTCGTTTTTGGCAAAAGAGGCCATCTATTTCTGTTTGATTCCAAAGAAAAAAAAAAAAGCTTGCAGATTGAGACCCAAAAATCAACAGCATTGGCTCTCTCTCTCTCTCATCTCTCTCTCTCTCCCTCTCTGTTTGTTTCCTGCGTTTGAAGTCTCTCTCTCTCTCTCTCACAAACAAAAAAACCATCTCCACAGTTTTCCATTTCCGTACTTGTTTCCCGCAAAAACAAGCTTACATCCGGGTCTGTTTGTTTCCAAAGAAAAAAAAAAAAAGTCTAACAGAAACAAACCCATACCGCCTACTCTTGGGGGCTCTCTCTCTCTCCCTCTCTGTTACTTTCTCGCGTTTGCCTACCTAATGTTTCAGATCCCTAGCAGCCAATGAAAGTAGGATGCCTGTACAATGCACCCAGAGGAGGGCCAAAAATAAAATTTGGCTGCGAATAACGTAAAGGTGAGATTTCTATTAAACTTCGATTGTTTTCTTTTTTTTCTGCCATTCCCTAGCACAGCCGAAAATGGCGACCACAGCCAAAGCACAGATGGGCGAGACGGAACCGTATAACGTTCCAATCAACCCGTTTAGGCTAAACTGATTGCCAAACATCATCAGTTCAGTTTGAACTGAAACGGGGCAGTTTGAATTGATACCCCAAAGTCTGAATAATAATAAAAAAATTGAAAATGCAAAAAATAATCAGTCAGAGCTCTCGGAGACGTTTTCCAGCGAGGTCGAGATCTCCTTGGCGGCCGAACAACGGCGACGACCGGAGGCGTCGTGAATCTGAGGCTCGGACTGGAGATCGCCGACGGGAGGTCCGATATCGCCGCGCACCACCGATCTCCTCATGTGGAGGAGATCCATTCCAATCTCGGAGGAGAACCGAGATCGCCACGTGACCACGATCTCCGGTGTTAGGAGAAATCACTCGAGAAGAAAGCGGCGAACACGACGGAAAATGGCGATCTGCAACTCGCCGGCGTCGGATCGAACCTCATAGATTAGAGGAAAATAAAAAAACCCCCCAATTGAAAAACTCCAGCGCTGCCGAGTGCGATCTAGAGGCTGAGATCGTGAGATTGCGATCACGAAGCTTGGATCCACGTTAACAGCGACAGGCAGAGGGAGAGAGAGAGAGAGAGAGAAATTGATGGCAGAGAGTGATAGGAGAGAGAAAGAAAGGGAGAGTGAGAAAGGGATGGCGGCGATCAGATGGCAGACGGAGGAGAGAAAGTGGGCGGTGGACAAGAGAGGGGCGGAAGAAAAGAGAGGATAGAGATAGATCAGATTAAGAGGGAGAGATAGAGGGAGAGAGAGAAGGCAGAGGGAGGAGTGAGAGTTGGGCGGAGGAAAACAGAGGGAGAGTGGAAGAAAGAAGAAAAGGGAAAAAAAAACAGGGAAGCACCTAAACGGTGCGTATTTGACTACGATGGAGGAACGGTGAAAGCAACATCCACTCTTTTAATATAGTTAAGATATTTCTAATAAATTATTTTGATAAATATTAAATTTTAAGATCATTAATGATTTTATATATATCATCAAGATGATGATATCAATGACTAATAATATTGAATTTCTCTATTTAAATAAGAAATTATAGATGCATTAAATATGAGTCGAACAATATATAAATTTATACAAAAAATTTATTATGTTATATTAGATTAATAAATGTTAATTTTATAAAAAGAACTCCAAATATTATTAGTAGATCAATTTGATGATTTTAGTATTTATTTTGATAATATATATTTAAGTATTTAGAATATGATTGGTAAAATTAATGTGTCACATAGATAGGAGATGAATGGTTAAAATTGATTAGAAGTAAATCCAAATGTGAAGGATTAATCAAGAATTGAGATTAGATTAGAAATCAATTATGTAGATTTCATGTGAAAGGATTCTAGGCAAATCAATAGCCAAGTTTTGGATACTAAGTAACCAATGAAAGGTTAGGTCAATGATTGGTACGGTGGATGATCAAATGTGTGAGATTAAAGATGATAACCCTTGATCAGAGGATGAAAAATTGGAAGAAAGAAAAACAAAAATAAAAATGGGAGAATTAGAGGGAGATCCACAATGGATAAATATGTAATTTTTGGTGAATTTTACAATGTATCTTACTACTCAAATGGATAAATATGTAATTTTTGATGAATTTTACAATTTAAAACTACGAATTGAGAGGTTTTGTAGGAACCCTATACCAATATGTTTTAGGTTAGTAAACCATAATATTTTGTAAAACTATTTTTGATGCATAATCTAAATATTATGTGCTTTTTAATGACATATCTTTTTGTCTTACTTGGATTTGTAAGTAAATTTTTATGAATTTTCTAACTTTAATTGTAAATCTGGGCATATGGTACATACATCAGATCAACAATAATAAAACCTCATTACACGACATACAAAACTCCAAAACTTAAGCAAAATAACTTTTTGGTTGTAAAGTAGACATCTTAAACCTTGAAATGAGCTATTGTACGTTTAAAACAAATAAGTACATGATTTTTAATAAATCACATAATAATATATTGAAATCTGTTTAACTAAGATTTTACTATGGGACACTAACAAAAATATCCATACTAAGGTTTAAAACCCCTAATATTTTGGGGAATAAATTATAAGGATATAAACTAAATACTTTAAGCTTTCCAACGAATCATTAAATGTCTAAATAATATTATACACAAATTTAAATAAATCTTACAAATTAAAATCTTACACCGATAAAACGATTAAGCAGTAAAAATGTAACATAAGGGTAAGCCATAATATATGGACATAAATATTGATAAAATGAGTTGGGATTAAATATATGATCAAATAATGTAAAAAACTTTAACTTTATAAAGTTGAATCACAAGTTTTTAAATAGACCAAGACAGAGTAAACTAGAGGATTACTACACATCCACCAAGAGACTACCTTAGCTCAACTAAATGATCATAACTAATAGGATTAGGCCTTACAAGCCCAATGCCAGATGGAAGACAATCCACTTAAATATACAATTAATTGACTTCTTGTCACCAATGTGATATAGATTGATTAATTAATTAAGAAATAAATAAATAAACTAATAAATATATAATACAATGTAATTATGCTAAAAAAATTAATTAGTAATTTATAAAGTAAGTAATTAATTAATTATGATAGCTAATAAGTGATTATTAATTGTGAAAGCAAGATTATTATGTTAAATAATTACATAATTAAAATGCATGATTAATTAAAGATTAATTAATTATTAATTATTAATATGATTATTAATATAATGATAAATGATTAATTAGAGATTAATTAATAATTAATAACTAACAGAATTATTAATTATTAATTAATAAATGAAAAAAATACTTAAAGAACATAATTAATTATTAATGATATAATTACTAATTAGTCAATAAAAATTATGTTATTGATTTATCATTTCCCAATCAAGTAATTATTAAGGATTATCTAATTAATTAATTATTTATTATTTATTTATTTAATCAATTAAATTAAATTAAATTAAGAATAATTAGTAAAATTTTCTTTTACACTTAATAATTAATAGAAATTCATTATTAATATTAGTTATGATGTAAGTAATTTAAGTTTACCTTAATTTATAATAAATAAATAAAATAAAAAAATAATATATATATATATATATGCAATCATGATTCATTTCAATGACGAAGTAGTGTTAAATCAAGATAATTCCTCGAATTTAAGTAATAGAAGTTTCAATTCCCGAAATTTAAGCACATAAGACAAGTAAAAACAAACTTCACTTATAGCATGGAATAAAATATTTTTCTTGTTGATGTTCTATGTTTACTATGATTTGTCTTGATAATATGATGAATATATGTGCTATATGTATTGCTTTGATTAAGCATTTGACGTGCATAATTTCTCTTGCACTAATATAATTATCATGCTCATAGATATTTATGCCATAATGATAGATACATAATAACATATAAATTTACACATTATCACAATTAATAAGAATAATGCGAACAAAAATTATGATTAAGTGTCGTCCCAACCTTTAATTAGTAAGAGGATATGATAAGAACAAAAGTTATGAATTATGACCTTCGAGATTATTGGAAGGTTGCTCTCCCAACTTCCCATTGATTGCGCGCATATGGATACAACACATGGGCTCTTAAGTAAACAATATATATTATAAAACATAATTGAACACATATAGATCACATGTATTTTGAATATTCATGTTGTGACATATAATGATATGATCTATAAAAAATATTTTGTAAGATATAGTTTGTGCTTACTGAGCGAAAGCTTATATGTATGTGTCCGTGCTATAGATAACGCCGGTACTATTAAGGATAGGTGGGACATTATTACATATGTTGTAAAATCCCAATCCCTACTCGACCATTGAGTTTTTTTCCTGTATTCTTTTTGTTTAGGCTACTATTCGTTTTATCTAGACCTTACATTGCTTTGGTTAATTTGTTATTGGATTATGTTTTTTTGTTTATTTGATCATTTTGGGCCGGATATATGTTGGGGTGTGTTTGTTGCAACACCTGAACTTATTTATGTTTATAATTATGTGATTTTATATTTTGGCTATTGTATATTTGTTTCCTTAATCATTAATTAACTCATTTGGAAAATAAAATAGTTAATCAATTGCTCGAAAATTTAGTTTATGAGGTTCCTTTTAATTTTAACTTCCTTAATAAACCTTGGTGTGAAAACGCATGATCATAAACAGGTACACAATTTTATTAGGTTTGTCAGTCAGTTCTCAATGTAAATCAGTATAGTTTGACATCCAAACATGAAGAAGTTGACTGATTCTCAAAAAATGAACTAAGTGACAAAGATGATTATCTTGCTATGGCAGTCGTTGCCGTGACTACTAGTAGACATAATAGACAAAGAAATCCACAACGAATGCGTAATTCAAGACTCACTGCCAACATGCGTTTGGAAGAGATAAGATATGGCCATAAAGAAATAATTTAAGATTTGATAAGTATGAAAACATATATATTCAAAGTACTAAGTGACGTACTAAGTAGTAGGGAATTATTAAGGCCGATTTGTAACATGAATGTGGACGAGCAGTTGTTCATTTTTTTTTTTTTTTTGCCCATTTGTTCCAAAGGAGCGATGAACAGACATATATCTTATTTGTTCTAACATTCCAAATAAACAACTTTTCATTGATTCTTTAATGTGTTGATGTTTATTTGTACTTTGAAAGATGAGTTCATAAGACCGCCCGATTACAATGAGGTTCAACTTTTGATCAATGACCTTTCCTACAAATATAGGCCGTGGTTTGATGTATGTCATTGATGTCATCGCATTTAGAGTTCATAATCATAAGCAATAATTAAGCACATTTCTAAATTTTTTTTACACATATTATTAATACATTCAACACCATAATCATCATTTCATTCTTTATGCATATTTGTATTAGCGTTATAGATGACACACACGTATCATGTATGTCACGTCAGGATAATCCTGAAGTATGGATTAATCGAAAAGGTGTGAACTCGCAAAATATCTTGGTTGCATGCTCATTTGATATGAAGTTGACTTATATGTTGGCTGGTTCTGAGAGATCTTGTCATGATGCAAGAATATTGGAAGAAACAATAACATTTCATGAATTCCCAATACTGTCACTTGGTAAGATTTTATAAATTCTATATGACTGTTACATCGTATCCAGTAATTATAAATTCCATTTGATAATGCGATAATAACTTTATAGGCAAATTTTACGTAGCCAATTCAGGATACGTGAATAAAGATTGTTTCCAGAGTCCATTTAGAAGATAGGCATATCATTTACCTGAATATCGAAAATGTCAAGTTAGATTGTGCATCTGAAGAGAAGTATTCAACTACACCTATTCATTTCTGTGAAATTGCATTGAACGAACTTTTGGTATTTGGAAAGCCAAATTTAAAATACTGAAAGACATCAACAATTATCATATAGAAAAACAGGTAATGGTCCCAGTGACCTGTGTTATGATTCATAATTTTATATGGATGGTACACTTTTGGGAATGCATTTCTTGAAGAATATGCAGCAGCTAGTGTGCTTGTAAGTGGATATGTTGACATTAATGTGGATGTCCTGTTGGATGATGGTGCAGATGATGAAGGTACAAGTATGAGAACACAGTAAGACACATCGAGGAGGGGCACAATGAATCAGTTGAGAGAAGTATTGGCCAATGATATGTTTGAGACAGATATCAACGATACCATAGTTGATATCTATGGTATAAAACTGCTTGAAATTAAGGCAATTTCTAGTTGTTTAGATTTAAATTAGGATGAATGAGAGGGTTTTTTTTTAGCACTTAGTTATCAACTACGTATTAAATTTGTTATATTTTATGACCATGTAAATAAGATTGGAATTAATTTGATGTATTATGTTAATATATATATATATATATATATATATAATTTTCTTTTTTCACCTTTTTCCTTCAAAACCTTCTTTTGACATGTTATATTAGGGGAAAAAAGGGGGGATAAAAACCTCATAAGATATTTAAAAATAATCCAATTGGAAACTTTTTCTTTATTTTTTTAATATGGTAACAAATTTTCTAATAATATGAACCATAATTTTTTAAAAGAAAAGAAAAAAAAAACTCATTTCAATAAATAGTATAATTTTACTCATGCACATTCTCAATGCAACTCAATTTTTATATTCAAACACTCAATTCAAGTTAAATTTTTTCAGCTCTAACTTTTTATCAAATGCTCAACACTAACTTTCAACCTAACTTATCTTTAATTCAATTTAAAAATCTCAACTTCAACCGTAATACCAAATGGAGGTTAATTTTTAGTTATTATGTGATGGGGATATGATTATCTATGTTAAATTTCAGAAATCAGCTGTCATGTGCAGGACTAAACTGTCAAAAATTAAAAGTTCGCGGACTAAATTAATCAAAATCAAAAATTTAAGGACTAAAGTGATAGAATACTCATAGTTCATGGACATCAGATAAATTATCATCTTTTTTAGGATAATTGTACTCTAAATCAATAAATTAAAAACATCAATATTGACTTCAATTACCTCAAAACATAAGAAAACTTAACCTCAATTATAGATTAGTTCCACCAATAAATTCGAATGAAGCACACAAGGAGGTAAAGCAGGCATCGAATTTTAATATTAGGAAATTGAAAAGACACGCTAAATGATTGAGTAGGTAAATGCTCTTTTTTTAAGAATTATTAAATGGCTATTTTTAAAATATAATAAATTAATGATTGATTGATTGATATAATTTATGGGTGATTGGTAAATATTAATTTATGTTTTTCATTGATTAATTACTAATTGAATATGATTAATTATCAATAATTGATATCGATCGTTTTTTAAATATAAAAAACTCGGTTGTTAATTAAGTATTTAAAAATTGTCTATTAATATGATTGCAAGTATAGTCTAGCGTTAATTTCATGTTCAATTTTATTGAAATGTGAAAATTTTGAATTCCCTAGCTTTATTTTTTTAAATTCCTATTTAACTAATTTTTTCTTTTGTTTTGTTTTGTTTTGGAAAATCATTCTATAGGTCCCAAACTCTTTAATATGTGAGAGTTTGATCCCCAATTTATTATAATTATAATATAATAATAATTATTATTCTTAAAATACTCATAACTTTTTTAAGTATGTGATAATTTTTCAATTTAATTGAAATGTGAAAATTTGAATCCCGCAACTTTATTTAAAAAAAAAACCTATTTAATTTATTTTTTCTTTTTTTTTTTTTTGTTTTGGAAAATTATTCTGTTGGCCCTAAACTCTTTAATAGGTGAAAGTTTGATCTTTGATTTATTATAATTATAATTATTATTCTTAAAATACTCATAACTTTTAAGGATGTGAGAATTTTATCTCTGGTTTTTTTTTTTTTTTTTTTAGGTGAAAATACCGCATCGGCTCGTAGAGGACAGCGATAGATATAGGTTGCTACTCGCGAAAGAGGTGGGTTCAACGTTTGGAAAATTGAGCTTTGGTTTCTGAGGAAGTTTTGATTAATTATTTGATTTTGGTTTTGATTTTCTTTTTTCTTTTTTCTTATTTTATCACAAACTGATTTGTCTCTTTATGAAGCAAGAAAAAATATTTTTTATTTGTCTTTTATTTAAAAAAAAAGCTAATTATTTATGATTTATAGTGTTTTTTGTTTGAAAAAAAAATTCATGAAGATCTTTTTTGTTTGGGGAGCTTACTAATTTTTTAGGGCGATTTAGTACTTTTGTTTAAAAAAAAAAAAAATCCATCGATGTCCGCTATGAAGCAAGGTGACCTCCATCGTCACTATCATACATGGGAACATTTTTTTTTTTTTTTAAAGTTCTGGCATATTTCTTAAAAAAAAAAAAAAAAAAAAAGCTCAATGACTAAACTATCACTTACTTAAGAGTTTTTTTCTTTTCTTTTTTTTCTCTTTTCTTTCCCACCTGCTTAAGTGTTGAAGAACCAGCAAAATAATTTACTTTATTAAAAATGGAAAAAACAAAATGATTAGCACTGATCTCATAATAGAAATTTTAAACAATTAAATTATAAAAGTAAAGAGAGAAAGGAATAATAATATAAAGATGTTTAATGTAGACGTACTTTCATGGATTAAAAATAATAAATTTATTAATAAAGCACTTTATAAATAGACTCACATATAAATATAAATTAAAATATACACAATCAGATAAATTATTTAATATTTATAAATTTTATAAAATTATGACTATCTTAAATTACCATAATTATAAATAATTAAAAATTTCGGACAAAAAATAATTACATACAAAATAATAACATTTCTTAATATAAATTACTAACTTTTCCCAATAAAATTTGAGGATATCAATTATAAAAAAATTAAGATCTCGTTTAATTTATAAATTTAAATTCAAAATTTTCATTCCAATTTTTATTTTTTTTTAAAAAAATTCTTTTATCTTTTCTAAAATATTAATAAAAATTATTTATTAAAATTTAAAATTTCAAACTCAAACTCATTCACTAAACTAAACTACCTAAATACATAAATACCATATCTAATCACATTCTCGTCTTAAAACGACAACCAAAATAGAAAAGAGAAAAAAGCGCGCGCGCCGACCTACATATCAGAAGCCCTAAATCGTTTCACCACTCTCATCTCCCTCTCTTTCAAGTCCTCGCAACCTTGCCGAGAACCACCACTCCAAAAGTTCCTCCGCCGTCGCCGTCCACCGTCTCGGCCGGCCTTGTTTGTCTGTCTGTCCAACGGCGGCGTTCCAACACTATCCCCGCGTACGACCTCTCTGTACGGTGTGAGTGTTTCCTCTATTTGGTCTTCAACCGAAAGATTGCAAAACTCAGAAGAACCTAAACAAAATCCTATTCTTTGATTGAGTTGGTACTGTAGATTTCAGTATTCTTGGGTATTTGTAATGTAAATAGAGTTGGCATTGGATGGAAATTGAATTTTCCTACGAAAACAAATTTTAACTTACCTAATTTCGGTGTTTCACTAGTGAATTTGATTTAATTTGTTTCTATTAGTTTATTGTCAGTGATTCTTATACAAATTTAGGATTTTTTAGGGGTTTTTTTTTTACTATTTAATATCGTGTATTTTAAGCAATATCAAAACATATTTACATTTTGCATTTTCTCAATGTTGAATCTTAATTTTAAATTCGTTCAAATTTATAGCTTATCGCTTAAGATAATAAGATAAATAGATAAGCGGGTTTATCACTAATTTCCAAGGTGTAAAGTATCATTTAAGTGGTCAAAACTATTAGTTGACCAAAGCGAAGGTATAGATTTGATACGAAATTGAAATTTAGAGGTTAAATGTTGAAACTATCCAATTGCATGGTAAGCTTAAAATGCAGGTTGTAAAACGGTAAATAGCTCGTTTTTATAAAGTATTTTTGGTAGTATTGTCTATATTGGGGTGGAACTGAACTTGGTAGTGTCAACGTTTCTTGGTTATATTCTCGTATTTTTTTAAATTCTATTTTACGGATTAATAGTCACATAAGTGTCGAATGGCTGAATGAATCTTTGGTTTTTCTTAGTTTTAGGGGCTGAAAATGGGATTACCTGTAAAGCGATCGAGAAAAGCACATGACAGTGATAGCGAGTTCGATTATGATGATGATATGGAGAATGATGAGCTAAATGTAAGTCACTGTCAGATTTCTGAATTTTGTTGATTTGTATCTAGTAGTTCTTTAATCTACAATGGTTCTTTTTTCTTGTTGATTGGAAAAAATATATATATATGTACATATATATAGTCGGAACAAGAACAGGAACAAGATGACAATGACGATGATGAGTTTGACAGCGAAGCAGAGGATGAGGATGATGGTGATGGTGATGGTGATGGTGATGGTGATGGTGGTCGCCATGATGATGTTGATGATGATGAGGTGGAAGAGCAGTGGGAAGATGAACAGGAGGGAGTAGAGGACGTTGACGAAGAAGAAGAAGACAATGGTAAAGAACGAAACCCTTTGCATGATGATGCTGAAATGGGTGAGCTTGAGAAAGAATATATGACTCTCCGTCACCAGGAGCGGTAAGACTTCTGCTGTTTGTTCCTTTAGTTTACATGGTTAGTTGCCAAGCAATTTTGAAGGCTTTTCATTTGATCATATAAATGATAGCAGTTAGTATCTCAATCACCCTTTCCTCTCTCTTCCATCCAGCGATATCTTAAAGAATTTGAAACACCACAAGGAAGAAGATATTCTTAAAGGGCAGGCAGTGAAAAATCAGAAGGTATGATCTGTTGCAATCTACAATTGCTTGAGTCTTACTTTATTTAGGCATGAAATAGGTTGAATTTTCTGTATTATAATTCCATTCACTGGTTGAATTAATCTTGTTTTCTTGACCGTATAATGAATTTAGAATCTGTTCATTATACAAATCAAGTCCCTTTATTAATGTTTTAAAGATATTTTTGTTCTTTTTAATGTTGAAGAAATGAAGTTAGATCCTTCATCCTTGGTAAAAATATAACATAAATGAATAATCTGTGCGGTTAAATTTTGATAGCAGAAACAGATATAAGTTCCCAGCTATGCATCATTTTTCTAGATTTTTCTTCCGTTTTTATGTATAACTGTAAATGTTGACAAACTTCTCACCCTTTTTCTGTCTTCTTTTGTATTCAAAAGGCTGTCTGGGACAAAACTCTTGAGCTCAGATTCTTGCTTCAGAAAGCATACTCAAGTTCAAATAGATTACCACAGGTATGTCATTTGCTGTGGCGGTTCTTCTTATTTATGTCGATTCTAGATGTATAGACAAATTTAATTGGTAACCATGCGATACTGATTGCAGGAGCCTGTCAGGTCTTCATTCTGTGATTCAGACAAGAGTGTAAACGTAGCGTATTCTGACCTAATTACGTCCTCACAGAAAACTCTAGATTCTCTGTTGGAACTACAAGAGGTACTAAAGATCATCATATACCTTGTGGTTTCTTTTCATCTGTCTTGCTTCCTTCTAATGACATGAAAATGGATGAGTGCTTGTTCTGTTTCATTAATTTTGTCGCATGTTGTTCACTTCAAGTTCCTTTTATTATTTCAGGCTTTACTTGAAAAGAACCCTTCTATTCTTCAAGCTAAAGATGGTAAGTATGATCGAAATTCATTGGTATAGGCATAGCCCATAAACATCATTCATCATAAGAATGGGCTGAAGTTGGAAAGAATTTATTGTTCTTGCTAGTTCTATTTCCTTGTATTCTTTTGCAATGTTTCAATGCTGCTATTCAATTTCACGTGTGTTTCAGATTGTGACAAGTTCCCTCTGCTATAGTTATTTCCTTATGTCAGATGTTACATCATTTATTTTTGTTTGGATTGTCGTTAACTCCATTTCCATGATAGAAAACGTTAGCAACTTTTTTTTGTTTTGGCAAGTGCATGAATTCTCCTTATTGAAGAAAGTTTACACGTGGATATTGACATGGCTTCCGTGTTCCACATGTTTTCTCTTTCAAGGTAAACGTGAACAATCATCCAAGAATTTAGAATCTTCGAAGAGCTCTGATCTAAATAATGACGAAGAGTGGTCTCGAATATCTGAAATGCATGCAAGGTATTTAATCTTCTGGACATGCTCTTGCATTGTTTTTAGCTAAACTTGTGCAAACGTGAAGATGATAAGTTTTAAATGGTTTATCAGATA
This sequence comes from Ficus microcarpa, assembly GCA_025413485.1. Taxonomy (NCBI): domain Eukaryota; kingdom Viridiplantae; phylum Streptophyta; class Magnoliopsida; order Rosales; family Moraceae; genus Ficus; species Ficus microcarpa. Next base: position 25,118,071 of record CM046383.1, on the reverse strand, counting down.
TCCCTGATTCAATAAACAGGCAATAACATGCTTTCGTGCAGTTCCCAGTTTCTTTTTCATGCAAACTTGTCTTAGTCCATCAGTGGTCGTGCTGGGAATGAATACATCACCTATTTCTTTTTATTTTATTTTTCCCCCAAGTGCACTATCGAAAACAGATTTTTGGTCGTAAAAAAAATCTCAAGCCTCTTAAAACGTCCCTTAAAGATTTCATACGACTTTTCATACCACGAATTATACATACAGAATTACAGTTTGAAAAATTGGTGGTCACAATTGACTTCCTATAGTGTTGACTAATAGGATCCTTCAGGTTTTTGTGTTCGGTGAAGGGGGTAGGGGTAGCAAGTGAACCTAAAATTCATTTCTGTACCATCCACATCGTGAAAATTCTTTATCGAAATAAATTTTCATGCTTAGATACTCTTGTTGATTCTCTGACAACGTCAGTTGCATGCTGCCTCGTCCCATTCTCTGTAATAATTGCACATGTGTATTTTCGGCTGAGAACTTCCATGTCCTATATTGTAGAATAGCGGCTTTCAGGAATAATTCGGTAGACAAATGGCAAAGGAAGACTCAGATGGAAACCGGTGTAGCTGCTAGTAAAGCTAAATTTAGTGCGTTAAATCAGGTATCTATGATTGAAGTTATAACCGTGCTGCACTGCTAGAGGTACAACGTGGATCACTTTTTTCTTTTGTACTTGCAGCTTACTAGTGAACAAGTTGCATCTTATATGAGAGATCCAAGTAGAATGATCAAGCAGATGCAGCTAAGAAGATCAATGGTTGGTGTATTTGGGGCGGTAAGGCTATAGGTCTTCTTTTTATGTTGGCTTAAAGAATACCGGGAATTTTGTAGTACCGCCAATATATGAGCACGTATAGGCTTGCAAACAATTACAGTACTTTGACCTAGTATTTATCTAAGCTTTTCTTACCTTGTTTCTCTACTTCTTACTGATGTCAGGTTCCTAATGCTGAAACTAATCCAAAGGGAGAGGTAACTCTATGTCTTTGGACGTACATACCTGAGTTAATTGAGCATTACTAAGTTACTGACTATAAAGCATGTTTCTGTAACTGGTAGTTTTTATGTCAAATTCAGTGCAAACCAAATTCAAATAAAATTTCTTTGCATTGTCGAACTCATATTTTCTGTTGCCACAAATTAATCATGTCCTTTATTTAGTAACAAATAATGTGATGGTGATGCTCAAAATTTAATAATCCTTGTAGGAAGCCCAATCTAGTGGCGGTGCCCAAGCTGATGGTGACCCTGAGCTTTTAGATGATTCTGAGTTTTACCAGCAATTACTCAAGGAGTTTTTCGAGTCGATTGACCCGACATCTGTTGGTAAAATCTTTTTCATCTCATGTTGTTTTAAATTCTTGTTTTACTCAATCTTTAAAACTTATTGTAGTTCGGAGACGTATGATAGTAATCTGGCTTGTGCAAAGTTGTAATGTCCTTGGCTGTATACGCTTTGGCATGTGGGAGATTCCTAGTAATCCAGGCTAATAAGATGCTTTCTAGCAAAGGCTGGAAAGACTTGGTTGTTGAGTCCGTGGCCGGCGAAAAAAAAATAACCGCATCACATCAATTTCACTGTAGGAAGTATTATGATTAGCTGTTATTTTCTCCCTGAAAGTGGGCTTGCTGCTTTATTTCAACTGGCATAGTATTACATGATCTTGATCTTTCTGTATTTCAACTGCCTACAGAGACGGCCTTCTATGCAGTGAAAAGGTTTCAAACGAAGAAAAGAAAGGTTGTCGATAGACGTGCCTCAAAGGGTCGCAAGATAAGGTATTAACAATTTACTTGTTTACTCTCTTTAACACTATGGTTGGTTAGTGGTAGCGAGACAAAATAGAATTGGTTTTAAATAAGATGAGAGACAGAAAATGAGACTGAAAGAAATAAAAGGAGGGAGAGAAAATGAGTTGGTGGATAATTTACTATTATACCTACTTATATATTTTAATTTGAGAATGTGGTCACAAAAGTGATTAATCTATCTTAGTTTTAAGAGCAATGGGATTCAATCCCGTCGGGTCGAATACTGGCTACTCACAAAATGGTGGGTGGAACCCACTTGCCAGGCGTGAGCAATGGAGATTCAACCCAACGTGGTTGAAATTCTATTCTTCGAAGATTAAATGGCTTTCCCTTCTAATTTCTCATCCTTCTTTTCTCTCGTACTGAACAACTCGTTTTTCTATTTTCTTTCCAAAAATCTCTCCGCCTTCCTTCCCCTCCACTGTTCATCCCTACCAAACATAAATGTTAGTTGCTAAGATGTTTTTTGGGAATCTCGGTGCAATATATATATATATATATATATTTATTTATTTATTAAGTAGAAGTTTGCCTAATTCTCCTGTGTTCTAACTTGAGCTGTTTCAGGTATCATGTACATGAAAAGATTGTGAACTTTAAGACTCCTTTGCCGGCATATATTCCTCCGATGGCTCCGAAATTATTTGAGAACTTGTTTGGATTGAAGACCCAGAAGTCACCTTCTGCACAATAGTGGTGCTTCAGCTTCTGGATAGTTTTGTTAGCTGTGGGAGTCAAGGTTACAGGCTCTGAAAAATTTGTTAATGTTAGTTATAATTGTTTGGAATATTAGCTTTAGGGTTAGTTTGGTTTCACACTCATTTTAAACTAAATTGTATTTTTTTCATCATGGTTTTTATTTCTTTCTGAAAAAGTTTTTTGTCTTTTCTGAAAAAGTTTTTTGTCTTTTTTGAAAAATCTATTAAAATTTAAAAATTTTAAACTAAACTTATTCACCGAACACCTCTTTAATAATTATACTTTTTTATTATATAAATTTGCACAGATTTTTATAACAAGAGCGAAGATTTCTTTCTGGTCGGAAGTGTCCATTTATTGTAGGTCAGAATGAGAAGTTAAATACAAATGGTTGAATTTGTCAAATTTACGGGCTAGACCTTAATACGTGTAGGCCTAGTCGCTTACGCAATATAAATGTATGCGCGCGCGTGTGTGTATGTTTAAGAAATTAGGCCTAGAGTCACTTTTGGACGTGTATTGTGCAAATTTAAGGTTTGTTAGGTATGTCATTTCAATTTAAAAAGATGGGAGAAACTATGTTGGAGGAAGGAGGAAGGTGGTCTGGGGTTTCGGAATGTCTCAGCGTTTAATCAAGCATTGGTGGCAAAGCAGTCTTGGAGAATTCTACAAGATCCAGATTCGTAAGTTGCTCGTGTTTTAAAAGATAAGTATTTTAGAGGTGTTAATTTTCTTGAGGCAAAAGTAAGGCGTGGGGCGTCATATCTTTGGAGGGGTATTTTATGGGGACGAAATGCAATCACACTTGGGCTTCGACGTCGTATTGGAGATGGAACTACCACACGGGTTTTTGGTGATCCATGGTTACCTAGATCTTCATCTTTTCGAGTAGTTACCAAGATGTCAGTAGGGGGCGAATCCTTGAGGGTTGCGGATTTGATGTTAGAAGGGAATTGTGCCTGGGATAAGGGTAAGATTGCAAATACCCTTTAGCCGGTTGACCAAGATCTTATCATGGGTATTCCCCTAGGAAATGGTGGAGGAAGCGATAAATGGGCTTGGCATTTCGATCCTAAAGGACTTTATAAGGTTCGTTCGGGGTATAGAGCAATCATGGAATCTAGGAAAAGCGAATCTTCTTCCTTTGGAAATTCGGATATCACTTGGTGGAGGAAGATGTGGAGTCTACCAATTCCTTCCAAAGTCCGGTTGTTTGTATGGCGCGCTTTTCACGAGATTCTTCTGACGATGGAGTCTTTGAGGCGGAGAGGTATTGACTGCGATACTGCTTGTCCTAGATGTACGGATGCTAGGGAATCCTTATCCCACGCAATCTTTGAGTGCCCGATATCGCAAGCGATGTGGAAGATCTCTCGGTTTTGGAAGGTGATTGAAAAGAGAAGGGACATCCCATTTGCCGATTTCTTAAGAATTGTGCAGTCAGAAGTTCCTATGGAGGAGTTTGCTTTAATGTGTTGGTTAGCTTGGAAGCTCTGGTGCGAGAGAAACAAGGTTGTTCATTGGGGAGATGTTGGAGATCCGCAAGTTATTTTTGACTTGAGTATTGCCAGTTATGGCGAATGGCAGGCTTTGAATAGTGTACCGGTTCAATCACAATCTGTAGGATCAGATGTTTGGCGGCCACCTAAACCGGGTTATCTCAAGCTTAATATCGATGCATTGGTTCTACCGGGTTCAGCTTATATTGGTATAGGAGCTGCTATCCGTGATACAAAGGGGTCTATTTTAGGTGCCGTGGCAAAACCAGTAGAGGGATCCTTCTCTCCTTTTGTTGCTGAGTGTATAGCACTTTCGGAAGGATTGAGATTTGCTAAGGAAATAGAGTGTTTTAACCTTGAGGTTGAAACTGATGCTATTAATGTCGTTTCAGCTGTGGTGGATGATCGGGAGCTTTCTACGGAAGGTCCGATTTTGGAGGAAGTTAAACTTTTGTGTGCCCAATTGCGGAGTACAGGTATTCACCATATTCGTCGGAGTGCTAATCATGTTGCTCATCTTTTAGCCAGATTTGGTTTTAATTCTAATTATACCAATGTATGGATTAGTGAGACTCCCGTTGTAGTCTCTAATGCTGTTTCTATTGAAGTTATTGCTTAATAAAGTGAGTTTTATTCAAAAAAAAAAAAAAAAAAAAGAAATAAAGGGTTGTGAAAGGAAGCAATATCTTGAGAATCAATCGAAGACAATGCAAATTCTCATCGATAAATGACGAGGATTATCGTGAAAGCTGATTGGCTTGGACATTTATGTGTTGTTGGTCTATTATTTTTGTAGTGGAAAGTAGTTTTGAGGTTGGCTAGGAAAAGTTGGTTAGATGGTATCTTGCTAATATCTGTTTTGAGCAAAAGTTTGTAAAAATTGATAACAAATGCAGCTTGTATGTTTTGTATGTTGTTTATATGAAAACATTATGGTTATGCTGTTGTAAGAGTATTGGTGTTAATAAGATCAACGTTTGACTTTATATTTGTGTCTTTTTTTTTTTTTTTTTTTTTGTTGTAATTAAACGAAAATGACAGGAAAAAAGAGAGAGAGAGAAACGATCATTTAAATCCCAATAAAAGAGACATAAACAAAGTATGTCATAATCATTCATTTGTTCGAGTAACCAAAAGATTAAGGCCTCGTTTGACGTTTGAGTTTAAATTTAAAATTTTCATATTAGTTTGTCTTTTTCTGAAAAGTTTTTGTCTTTTTTTGAAAAAGTTTTTGTTTTTTCTAGAAAGTCAACAAAAATTTTCAACTTAAACTTAAAATTTTTAACTCAAACTCATTCACCAAATGGACTCGTGTTCAATCCACTATTAATCAACAAAAAAACTTGCACCTGTGGTATCAAAAAAGGCGGCAAACAACTTGTACAATTTTTGTAAGTTTCAGGGCGTGGGATGGGGATGTGTTTGATAGGCTGGAACAAGCTCTAATGAGTTTTGAGTTATGGATTTTGTTGGCTGTGTATTTTAATTTTACATTTTCTTTTTGAATTGTTGCAGATGCAAATTCTTGTTTAATTTTTCAAAAAAGAAAACCCTGCCTTGCCACTATTTTATTAGCTCTTCTCGGCATGCAATTGTATAATTTGATGACAGTACACAATGCTTTAAAAGAACATGTTTTTTTAATTATTTTTTGAGTAAATTGATAGACTGGTCACTAATTTTGAAGTTTGTGTAACTTTGGACCCTTCTTTTTTTTGGTAGTTAAAGTTACTCTAAACTATTAAAAATGTTACTATAATAGTATTTTTTTTTAAATTTTTTGACGGAATCTGTTAGTTAACATCACTTTTTAACCAAAGTATTGATGGATTTTATTCAAAAATTAACGGAAAAGACTATTGTTTAATAGTTAGAGTCATTCTAACTACAAAAATAATAACAGATATCAAAGTTGAACAAAATTAAAAGTTCAAAAACTAAACGAGCAATTATAACCCACCTTCTTCAAAAAAACATAAAATGCTCCTTAATTGATGATTTTACTAAAATACTCTTGTATTTGTCAGCATGTGCATGGCACTAAGTTTTTTTTTTTTTTTTTGTTAGTAAATTAATGGAAGGAATAATTTTGAAACAATTCTATAATTCAAGGAGGAACAAATATTTTATTTTAAAGTTCAGTGGTATTTTGATACAAGGGTCAAAGTTTAGGAGGATTGTCCATATCAAATCATAGTTGTATGTTTGATGTTTCGCCCAAAAAAAAAAAATGATGTGAGAAAACCCATAATTACACCACTTATTTTCTTCAAAGAGAGAAGACATTAACTCCCTTGCCGTAAAAAAATGGTGCAATGAAGCAACAACTTGGTCAGAATCCTGAACTTCATCACGCTCCCTGCTATCGATTCCGATCCTAGGCCCCAGAATCTGGCTGAGCAAGCAAGATGACAGAGTTTGGGAGAAGTACTGATCATTATCCCCCAGTCTCCCCTCTCCCCACCAACCATGGCAACTCTATCCTAGATTCTAATATACTGAAAGTGTTAAATTCGTTGATTCTAATTAGAATACCGAAAATCATACAAATCTATTGAAAGAACTCTAAAAATGATTTTACTAATAAAATAACAATGAAGGCTGTATATCGAAAACTAGCATCCTAATCATATTTTGATTTGAAGTGCTAGTAAAAGATAACCGGATAGAATTTAAACTTTCTAAAATAATTCTAACATAATTCAAATAAAATAATCTACTAGAAATCTCTTATATATATATATATGTATAATATATATATATATATATATATTTAAAAGAGCCGATGGCTCTTTTGGTTATTGCCTGTCATATGACAGTCACGTAATTGTTACGTGATGATCATATCATTATTATGTGGATTTATTTATTTTATTTTTGTTTTTGCTTTATTTGTTTATTTTACACGTGCGAAACGCATGTCATACAACTAATTTAAATAAAAAAGAAATAACTATAATTGTCTTAAATAACTTTAAAACTCCAAAAGATAAAGATAAAAATCCTAATTAACTATTCGACTGCATCATTCTTTCCGCGGTGAAGAAGATTCGTCCTCGAATCAACACTGACTTGCAGTGCATTTATCTTGTCTTGACTTCCTAGTTGCTAGAGGGCATCATGATAGTGTAAAGGACAAACTCAACGCACTGAACAACTTGCACAACTGCTTAAAATTCGGCATCCCAGGGCCCCGGAGATTTTCGATAAAGTAATCGATTGGGTGACCTTGTTGGTTGAGAATGGCACCACTGCCCATCTTGGATGCGCCGAAATGAAGCTCAAAAGTACAAGTAAAATGGAGGTAGTGATGAGTTTATCCTTCAAAGATTTTTTATCTTAAGTATTTGAGATGCATGTGCAAAGCGTATACGTAATAGACAAATAAAGTAAAACAAGATAAAATCAAAAATTAATAAAAATTAATGTTTCTTTAAAATTATCACGTGATGGGTTTAGGACCTGTCTATAAAAATTAATGTTTTTTAATTTTTAAAAATATTTGATTTAAAAATACCGCTCGGGACTTTCCATGTGGCAACATAGGAGGAAAGTAAATAAGGGTATTAGATTTTTTAGTTTTCGTTAACTTGTTTTGACCTTTTATTTTAAGACGCAGTGGATTGATTCAAAAGCAGGAAGTAAAGCAAATTAGAGAGATGTTGACAAGATAATGATGGATTGATCAAGTAAATATGCACTATTTATTGGACAAGCAAGTTAGTTTGTTATTAAATAAGCAAGTATTAGCAAATCAGCTATTGTTAGGATTCAAAACAGACGGGGAGTCTAGTCACACATCGGATAGAAATAAACAGTGGAAGAGTTTTAAACTCAGATGAGGAGTCAAAACCTTTGTTTTTCTTATTGTTATTATTTTCTCATTATTTTTTAACAATAACGACTCCAAGTCAAGTAGATAATATAATAGGTTTAGGAGGATACTTGACAGTATTATAAGAGACGGAAAACTCGTTCGTCATTCTAAACTTAATACTTTTGAGACATAGAAGGATTTCAATATTATCATAATGAGATTGGGGCGTAAGTTTTTGTCTCTTACGATTTCGTCTCTAAGAGCATAATTGATGTTGATTGTCTTAAATGGGTAGCTATATTTAAGTACAAGAGTAATTAAAGTGCGTTTGTCATCAAGCACAAAGATTAAGCTAAACTTTAAAGAATTTTTAAATTAATATTTTAGCTTTTATGTTAGCTTGTTCATCTTTTTAAGTGAATTGATTCAAAAGAAGTATGTCAAACAAAATGATGGATTGATCAGGTAAATACTTCAGCTATTATTAATTGAATAAGCAATCTGTTAGTAAACAAGCGAGTGCAAGTAAGTTAGTCAGATTGGAGATAAAACTTTTAAGTTAGAATTGGTTGATCTTTTAAAAATTAATTATAAATTCTATTGATTTTTCAAGAAAAAAAAATTGAGATGAAAAAATATAATTAAGTTAGAATTAAATTTAAATGTCAAACAAAACCTTAGTTTAAATTTTGATAAAACAAAAAAGAAGTCTAGTTTAGGTATTCTATTTTGACTCTAGTTAAAATTTAACGTAATAAATGATGGATTTGTTGATCGATGATAAACAATCATTTTGAAGAAAACCATTGAATTAAAGCAAACACAATTAAAATCAGCATGCCTTGTTTACGAGTTGCTTATTTTCACAGCTATTTCTTGTTTCCTTAAACTACTATAATATAAAATGATATTATTTTGCATGTTTATACAGGACAAATTTACTTAGATTTTTTTTTTTTCGTACTTTCCAATATCTAAAAAGATTGTTGTTAATGCATTAAAAAAAAAATGAATCTTGAAGGTATTCAAGATAAAAATTTAGGCTCCGTTTGACATTCAATCCTAAACCAAAATTTTTATCTCAGTTTTTGTCTTTTTCTTAAAAAATTTTGTCTTTTTTGAAAAGTCAATAAAAATTACTATTGAAACTTAAAATTTCTAAGGCTTCGTTTGGCACTCGAGTTTAAATTTTACTTTTTCATCTCAATTTTTGTCTTTTTCTGAAAAAGTTTTTGTTTTTTCTGAAAAATCAACAAAAATTTTCAACTCAAACTCAAAATTTTCAACTCAAACTCATTCATTAAACGTACCCTAACTCAAACTAATTCACCAAACGGACCCTAATTCCACGAGACCCGAAGAATCGAAGAAAGTCATTGGCATTGTCATCACAAGATCCAAATAACCGAAGAAAGTTTTTCTTTTTCTTTTCTTTTTTTTTGGGGGGGGGGGGGGGGGATAATACCTTCTGGATTCTTTGTCTAGATGTTGATAGTTAATATTTAATTGGAGTCATCAAACCTTTATTTAATAGTAGAGAAAAATAGAACAAATTCAAAAGAAATATTGAATGATTAATCTTCTATTCTATTTTTTTTAACTCTGTAATTAAAAAGGAAAAGTTGTGAAAAGGAGTTATGAATATGAAAAAAGTGTATTTTATTCTATCATTATATAGTAGTAATTAAGACGAGATTTGTATTTTTAAAGAAAGTAATTAATTGTAAATTATAAGATAAAATTTTAAATATAATATAATATCATAATGCATGTATAAATATCATCGTTTAAATATCAAACAAAATCCTTCTACTTCCTCCTCTCCTCTCTTTTCTCTCTAACATGAAAGTGCATGTATAAATTTATTATTAAAAATTAATTATAAATATGTTAGTTATTAAAAAAATTAAGTATTTTCTAAAAAATATAAAGATTTACGAGAAAATATATATTATAATTTATTATCTTTTAAAAAACTTTCTATATGTATATTTTAGTATAGCTACAAATTTTAAAACTTTCATATAAAATATATTATATGCACGTAAACCTAAATTTTAAATATTTTGTTTTCGGATACTCAACACTGATGTCCCCTAGACTTATTAGCCTTTAATAACTTGTCTTTTAAACTTTTAATTTAAGTAATTTACCCTCTGAACTTATTAAATTGTTACAATATATATTTTTTAATTAATTTTACATTAAATTAAAGATTCGAAATTAGAAAATTACATTAGGGTTTGTATTACATTTGAAAACTTATAATTGAAAATGGATTTTTCCAGCATCATCACATGAGACTTATTTGGATTTTTCATAATCAAATGAATAGAAAATTAATTTATAGAGGGTTCATTGTTACAATTTAGCTAGTTTATGAGTTAAATTGTTAAAATTAAAATTTAAAGGATAAATTGTCAAAAAGTGATAAGTTTAAGGGGTATCAGTACTAAATATCTTTTTGTTTTGTCCCTCGAAACTTTGAAAATTTGTAAATATACCCCGTACATGAACCTCCTTTTTTTTTTTTTTTTTTTTTTTTTACATACTTTCTCCCTTGTTCTTTTCTTCTTTCCCCTCTTTGTCTCTCTCCTCACGGGAGCACAATTCTGTCCTTGGCTTGACGACTGAGCGTTCCACTGAATACAAGGCCAATTTCTGTAGCGAGACTTTTTGGAGCAAAAGGAGAAATTTTGAGGTTTGGTTTTTCTCTTCTTCAATTGCCTTCTTGTGAAATCTGCCAATTGAATGGGTGTTTCCTTCTTGATTTCAATTCGAACTGTTATGTATCTCTAAAACAAAGCCCTAAAATCCCCAAATTTTATAGAACTGAGGCCTAATTAATAGGATTTGAAAAAAAAAAAAAAAACTTAATTAATATGATTAATTTCTGTAACTTTGAGACTTTTTAAATGGATAATTAGCGGCGTCATGCCTCCAAAGTTTTGAAACTTTTTATCCAAAAATTTGCAATTTGAATGTAGCAAAATGGGCTCCTAAGAGCGTAAAATTTCATGAGGGCATGTTTGATTTTGTTCGAAAACAGGCTAACTCACTGTAATCTGTTTGTCAGTGGTGTAAAACTTACCGACCCAAACAAGAGATTAAATTACTAATTCATCAAATAACATGCTAAGAACAATTTAACTAGGTTTAGATTTAGATTTTACAATTGTTGTTATATGTAGTGGTTTAAGTCTGTCTCTGTTTATGTATGTATTCATGTATGGATGGATGGATGGATGGATGTATGTATGTGATGTGCCGAGGTTGGTGTGTTTTTGTAGTATTACTTTCTATTGCCGTCAATTTAGGTCAGCTTTGTCTTAAGAATTCCCTGGAAAAATGGTAACTTTGGTAGTTACATTATATTTGTATTTGTTCTAACCGATTAATTATTAATGATTTGGACTAGTTTATTTTGTGTTCTGCTACCATTCTTGTTCCGTTTCCTTTTGTGCCAATGATTGTCACCGCGAAGTCCTTCTATTGCCTTTAAATTGTTCAGCTAATGTTGAAGTTGCAAAACTTTTTTTTTCTTCCATTGATTGCTGACATTGCTTTTCATGTTATGTCAGTTCAGGTTTTCTGAATTGGTGCATAGTTATACGATTGAGTCTTTTGAAATCTTTTTAAGTAAGATAAATAATGTCTGGAAGGAATCGTGGCCCTCCTCTTCCAATGAAAGGCGTTTCTCATGTTGATCTACCACTGACAGTCCATGAACCTCCATTTGGAGGAGGGCTTGGTTCAATGCCCCATCCTGCATTATACGAGGAAATGAGAGAATCCCAGTTCGGGATCGGTCCTAGACCCCTCCCTCCACATCCCGCTATAATTGAAGAACATCTTGCAGCTCAACATCAAGAAATTCAAGTTCTTCTCGTTGATAACCAGCGGCTTGCTGCAACTCATGTTGCTCTTAAGCAGGAACTGGAAGCTTCCCAGCATGAGTTGCAACGCATGGCTCACTATGCAGATTCAGTGCGGGCAGAGAAGGATGCGCAAATTAGAGATATGTATGAAAAGTCTGTTCGTTTGGAAGTGGATGTTCGTGGGGTGGAAGCAAAGCGGGCTGAGCTTCATCAAGTTCATTCTGATATTAAGGAGCTCACTGCTGCAAGGCAGGAGCTTACAGGCAAGGTTCAAGGGATGACTCAAGATTTGGCTAGGATTACCGCAGATTTGCAGCAGGCTCCAGCTATGAGGGCAGAAATTGAAGCTATGAAACAAGAATTGCAACATGCTAGGTTAATTTCTCATGGTTTTTGTTCGTATGCTTGAAGGTATCAACTAGTTTTTGTTTAAGTGAGTTTGTTGATCTGGTCGAATTTTGCAATATTTTGTGGAAACATAGAGCTGCCATTGAGTATGAGAAGAAAGGATATGCGGAGAATTATGAGCACGGTCAGGTGATGGAGAAGAAATTGATCTCAATGGCCAGGGAGTTGGAGAAACTTCGTGCAGAAATGGCGAATGCTGAGAAGAGAGCACGTGCTACTGTTGCCTTTGGGAATCCTGGTTTACACTCATATATATACTTGTGTTTTTTATCTGGTTGTTGAGATTTTTATTTTTTTAAAAGAAAAATTTTTAAGAACTGAAAACAAACATATTTTAATATTGTTACTGAATATGCTATATGCAGAAATCTAGAACTGGGTTACTCGGATGAGATAGAACTAGGTTAATCGGATGAGATAGAA